>JABSTQ010002190.1:0-29547 GCA_013358835.2 Ixodes persulcatus | reverse complement strand
TTTATGTCGAAACCTGAAATTTTCGACACTTAACGTTCGAGGCTTTGCCTCGCGTCGCAAGCAATATCAGGTAAAGAGGCTCCTAATCGACAAAGGTATTGATGTCCTCGCAATTCAGGAAAACGAAAGTTGGAAGTGACGAAGAGACCGCATGCTTACTGGCTTCTTTCTTGCACTCTTTCGAAGTGTGCGTGTCGCGGGCAAATGGTATGTCCGGGGGTTGTATGTTGTTTTTACGAAAATCTTTGAACGCACAAGTCCAATCAGTAATAGTCGACAATGTTGGTCGACTCGTCATTTGCGACTGTAGTATTTCTAATGTTGAATATCGTATCATAAATGTATACGCCCCAAACGACATTAACGAAAGGAAAGTGTTTTTTCAGAGCATTGACCAATATTTAGATTCTCAACGCAAAGTTGTCTTGTTAGGTGATTTTAACTGCGTTTGTGGCACACGGGACCGATCCAAAATTACGAGACAAGGCGACAGTAGTGCAATTATTTTAAACGAGTTGATTACGGAATACAGTTTGCAGGATGTCGCGACGTACCAAAGAACCAACGATTGTTTATGGTACACACATTATCAGTCCTCGAGTCATGCCCGTCTTGATAGAGCTTACGTGTCAATTGAACTCTTAACCGGATACGAAGACTATAGTGTACTGCCGGGATTTTTTTTCTGATCATGCACTCGTTTCTTTTATTGTTGGTGGTTTCAAGGAAAAAACCCAGTTTCGTTGGGACCAGTGGAAAATGAATAATAACCTTCTTAAGGATGAAGCTTTTAATGAGACAGTAGATAACTTATTAAGTAAAATGCACCACGTAGGGGCGAGTGCCTGCGAAAAGTGGGAATGGTTTAAGCGCGAGGTTAAATTTAGTGCAATAGAACGGTCTAGCACGCTTGCTTACTGGAAAAAAACCGAAGAAAAGTTGCTCCTTGATGACCTTCAGCGACTATGCAGACTCGAAAATGAAAACCCAGGCATGCTTTCAGAACAGATTAAGACAGTAAGAAGTAAAATTGCGGACTTAGAGGTGGAAAAGTATAAAGGAGCCATTGTGCGGGCCCGAGCCGCTAAATACATTCTAGGGGAGCAGCCCACCAAACGGGCATTAAGTGCCGAAGCTAAGCATGTAAAGGAAAAAAAACGTAGCCGAAATAGAATGCGAAGGCTTACCAAGTAGTCAACCGGAGATTATAAAAAAAACATTTATTGAATACTATAGTAATCTCTTCCAGCGAAAGAAGCACGGCAGCGATGCGCAATTTGAAAAATACCTAGTAGTGATGCCTCATTTCGAAGAAGAGACAACAGAAACATTAGAAGAACCGATAAGCGTCGCAGAGATCGAGAAGGCGATTGAAGAACTGGCAACAAAGAAAGCTCCGGGTCCTGACGGATTAGCTGCGGCATTTTACAAAAAATTTAAACACGATATTGCTGCGCGTCTGCATGACGTAATAACCGAGTCGAATGAGGCAGAAAAGTTACCGCCTTCCTTTCTAAATACCCATACTGTCCTTATTCCTAAAGTGGATGATGCACAGAAATGAAGAAATGTTAAGAACTACAGACCGATTGCTTTAGGCAACGTCGACTATAAAGTATTAATAAAAGTTCTCGCCCGACGACTACAGAATGTTATTTGCGACATAGTAGGGAATCACCAAACTTGTAGTATCCGAGGTAGATCCATTTTAAGGAACGTGCACATTGCGAGAAGTGTATTAGAGTTGTGCGATGCTCAACTTGATCAGGTTGCCATCCTCCAGATTGATCTGGAGAAAGCGTTTGACCGAGTGCAACATACCGTCCTATATAAAGTTTTAGATCATGTACGAGTGGGAAAAGTCATAAGAAAGTTTGTACAAATGGCATATACGGGACGTACAACACAGATTATAATTAACGGGAAAGCAACATCGAGAATTTCTGTGGATTCGTCAGTTAAACAGGGTTGCCCGCTATCACCTTTGTTATTTAGTATTTATTTAGAGCCCTTTTGCCGAACTATAATAAATAATACGAGTATTAGTGGGTATTCGTTACAAAATATAGAGGTCAAACTCCAGTCCTATGCCGATGATGTCGCTATTTTTTGTAAAGATAAAGATAGCATCACAGCAGCAGTAAGTGAAGTGAAGGCTTACTGCGAGCTTACGGGCTCAGCTGTCAATTGGCAAAAGTGCAGCGGCTTATGGCATGTAACATGGGCCACAAAGCCCGACGTTTTTGAAAACATAAATTTTACGTCGACACCTCCAAAGTACTTGGGCGTTCCTCTACAACATTATAAGAGACCGAACATATACTGGTCATCAGTAGTGCAGAAAACGCGCGAGGCAGCTGACAAATGGAAAGGATGGGATATGTCCATTTTTACGCGAGCTACCGTTTGTAATATTTTTCTAATCGCTAAATTTTGGTATGTGCTTCAAGTGCTGGCGTGTGCTAGAGTGAATATTCAGAAATTACATCGTGTTTTTGCCGTTTTCATCTGGAGATCGGGATGGGAGAGAATGCGTCGCGACAATTTGTTTCGTCGCGTTAGTAAGGGAGGGCTATCGTTATCTCACGCGTGTTCGTTAGGCAGACTGTATCCCGTTTTATGTTTCTTAGAGAACAAACCAACCCTTTTCTTCGGACGGTAATTCAAATGACACTTGCAGATGAAATCCCTTTCTTTGTTGTTTCTTCATGTAGACCCGAGCAGAGGAAACTCAGCAGTTTGCTTCGAGAAGTGGTTGAAGCGTGTCGTTTTTTGTCTGTGCGTTTTTCTCTTCAATACTTGTCGACGGTGACACGCAAGCGCTTAACTCGTGACCTTATTGAAAGTATTTTTCCTGAACCGTTGTATCGTTCCATGTTTCATGCAGGCCAAGAGCGTAATGTGTTATCTAGAGTTAAAAAGATGACCATTGCCCCTTCTATTAAAACATTTTTTTTCCAGTTACACACCAATACACTCCCTGTCAAAACTTGGCTTGAGGGGAAAAATATTTACGTACCGTGGGGCGTTGATTGTTTTTTGTGCAAAAAGCCTGAAACTATCGAACATGTTTTTCTCGACTGCTGGGACGCTTTTCTTTTCTGGGACGTCCTCCAGCGAACTATTAAAAAAGACTTGCCTTTAACCCCATACGGCATTAGGTTTTTCTCTGTGGAGAAGCAAGTTGAAATCCCTCTCGATCTACTTATGCTCCAGGGCCTGCATGCCATATGGAGAAGTAGAATGGCAGTGAGGCATGCCGACGCTGATGCCCGACCCGTAAGCATATATTTCATAGAATCTATCTGCAGTCTAAAATCTGTATACGCCACTTTGGTTTGTGCGCCTGATTGGGTGTCAATTCTAGACGTACTTGAGACCTTGAAAGAATTTTAAATTTTACGACCGCGCATAAGTGATCTTCATGAAGTGAATTTAACAGTGTGATTCTTTTGTATTGTACATGTCCAAACCGGCAACAAAAAAAAAAAAAAAAAAAAAAAGCGGGATTGGCTTAGCGCGTTAGCGCTCGGGGCTGCTGATCGTGTGGTCGGTGGTTCGAGTCCCGGCAGTGCAAAGTCTTTTGTAAACATTTTTTTTTAAGTTTTTGTTTGTGTTTATTGTATGACATATTTGCTATGTTCTTTTCACTCGTCGGCCCCCTACTTTAGGGTAAAAATCGCGCAGAATGTGAAAATAGAAAGTGCGAGTCCAAAAAAAAGGTTTTTATTCCCGTTCCTCTGGTGCAGTGTGTCATATAACATAAGCTATCGGGGGACAGATCGTCTGGCTATGTGAACATTTGAAATATTTCTGCTAGATGATCTTAACTACCACAAAAGACAGTCGATTCCTGCCTGATATAGAATTCTGAAAAAGTATCGTTTGGCGCTGTAAAATTAATTTTTTTGTGGCGTTCGTGTTCAGATTCTCAATATCCTGAATGTGTTTTTCTCACCGCATTGTTTTTTCTCTCGTTTTGGCAGTAAAACACGCCAGCCTTGGCACGCTGGGATCAAATACGCCAGCGTCGGCAGTCATTTACGAAGGATTTATCAACGCCAACATTTCCCCTCGCTATTAATGCTATTCATGCAGCAGTGAGCGATGTAATTTAAAAAAAAAAAAGACTTAGAAAAAAGTTATATTCTGCATGACCTGTAGAATATATCTTGAGGCGCACATCCACGGGCTCTCCATAGGCCTCACACATGTCCCGTGTAGCAACACAGCGCGCTCCCCTAGAGAGTGGCATCCCTACAGCAGCCCGCACAATGTCGTACTTGTCCTATGGGATCCTAGGCTCTATCTCCACAGGCTGCGGGGTACCTACAGCAACCCACATAATTTATTACATGTCCCATAAAAGCCAAGGTTTTATCCCCACAGACTCTGCGGGTCAACTAAAGACCCCCACAGGCTGTGGGGATTGCCCAAAGGAGTTCCCACAGGCCGTGTGGGCTACCCAAAGGAGCCCTTACAGCTTGTGTGGGGTAACCAAAGGACCCCACACAGTAACCCACATGTCCCATAGGCCCACAGGCCTGACCCCACAGAGATTTTAGGACACCCATACAACCCCATGGGTGCCCCATAGAGACCTATGGGACCCCACACAAATTTTCTGTGGGTGCTCTGTGGGCATTTGAACCAGGGTAGTGTATGCTAAATATTTTTCACTTTTGTTTTTCCACTCGCCTCTTATACCAGACGAACTTGTGCGGCGGCGGCGACGGCGGCGTGGAGAAACGCGTTGAAGCGGCGTTCGCACAACGCTCAGCGTGCGGCGGCGGCGTCGCTTTACGGCTCCGGTGACGCAGGGCGGTGGCGCGCGGGCCTACCACGTGACCAGCGGCGGCTCCGCCGGGCGCCAACTACAAATTCGTATAGCGCCGTAAATATAGCTCTAAAAAGTTTCTTTCTTCGTTGTAAAATCGTTTTATAATATCCTTTTTCCATCTAAGCTGTTTAAAAAAAATGTTTTTTTTCTTTGCATGTGTCCTTTAAGTCTCTTGATGTTTAGTTTAATGTATAATTCTCACAACGTCTATTCATAACATGTTTATATCTTCAAAATACGCACAATTAGCAAAGACACGTCTAAACTGAGGGGTAAGGGATTTTAGAAACAATCCTAATCACCAAAAAGTTAAGTTATCATTATCGGCACTTCCAAACAACTGGACGGGACCAACAGCACTACCACCAGGAACAGCTGAAAAGGAGCCTGCGGGCTACGACCGCGTGTTTGGCAGCGGCGGCAGCGAGTTTTTCGCAAAATAATCAACGCTCTTAATGGAGCTGTGCAACCATATCAGTGCATTGCTTAAATAATTTGGGATTTGGTGTCTCGACCTCTTTGAAGTAAAAGGCAAAAACGTGCTTTGCCTGCATGTCCTAGATATTATTTTAAAAATTGACAAAGATTGAGGTTTTCGGCACTTCTCAACTCCCTCACCATCTTCCGAGTCACGTGCGCTGTGACTTGAATGGGGGACGCGCGGTGCTCCGGTGAAGCTCTCTCTCTAGAGCCATCAGTGAGCAGCGAGAACTCACCCGCTCGCAACCACGTGACCACATGCTTGCGCAGCTGGCGCAGCGCGATCAATATGGCGAAAGGAGGAAAGTCTTGTCCGGGCCCGGCCATCCCCGTCCGGCTCTGCCCCCAGGCAGCCGGCAGCAAAACCTGCCTGTCTTGGACGCAGTTCCTGCGATTTCCATAACGTCGAAAACGTCGACACAGTTCCGCGTGGTTTCGCTACTGTAGCTCCGCGTGAGTCCCGCAATCCGGAGACGGCCATCTTTCCCAGTGTACGTGGCGCTGCTGGCACTGCTGCGGAACTTCGCTGTTTCTAGCGGCTTCGTTTGCTCGTTTGATAAAATTAGTGATAAAAACGTCAATGCAACCGAAATGTTCTGCACGTTTGGACTAGAAGACGGATTTACAGGCGGCCTTCGCTGCCGCTGAAGCTCAATCGACTCAACAGCATTTATTAAACAACATGCACGACCTGCTCGAAAACGAAACCGAAAGAAGATGAGTCGGGAGGGCGAAAGCTTTCTCCAGTCTGCCTGGAGAAGGAGGAAAACGTCTCATTCCTCCCTTCTTCTCGTGTCCGCTTGGGGGCGCGTCAGTAGAAGGGAGGAAGATGCGCCGTTGCTACTTTTTTCCTCAATTTTTTCTTAGAGTGCATTGACTGGCGCGCGTCGTAGTTTCAAGCAACGAGGCTCCCATTGGCTGCTTGCTCGACAGTTTCAACGACCGCAACCCCATGGCATTGTGCGTCTGTCAGCGCGCCGATAACACGAAACGTCCCTGACCAGAGCGGCGAGGAGAGTGCGCGCACTGCCGTCAACGCAAAGACGCCGCAGACGAAATAAGGGAGCGGAAGAATGACGTGCATGCTTTCACATTTACAACTCATTGGAAGAGCTTATGTGTACCTCGACCTTTTTTTAAAATTTAGTTGTCTTCCGACAAGATATAAACCAGTTTAACATACGTAAACGACTAAATGTTCGCAAGGACCTAATTGTTGCGAATTCCGCGAATCGCCTACAAACCCGAAAAATACGTCCCGCGAAATATTCGGGCAATATGTGAACGCTACGGAAGCTACACTCGATTTGCGAAAATTAGAAACCGCGAATAATTTCCAATTTTCAGCTTTGGCCCGATTCGCGAAAATTTGAGCCCGCGAAAATTAAGTGGTTCACAGTATATACGTTTACTACACCTGCGTATTTTAGGTACTCAAAACCATTCAAGACTTTTATTATTTTGTCTTAGCTGATACGACGTTGTTGAGGACTTCGTGGACCCCCGAAGAGGGCTTGTTGCTTTAATCCGCAGCTATTACGTGTGCGGTGGCAGATACAGCATGTGGACCCTGCAAATTATTATCCTCCCTTCCCAAACGCTGTCACCGCAAACCCATCTCACGGCCAGTTTGTTCAAGCTCAATTTGTTGATGTGCGAGGTGAAGCCAGCCCATAGCGCGGTCGCTTGGAAGTTCCTCCGAATCATTCGCGGGCTGTCAGTGATTCGAAGAGGAGATGGGTTGGTTTCACTTCGCACGTCAACAAATTAAGCTCGAACAAACGAAGGTAGGCACACCGTTTCACTAGCCTCGCAATCGGTTATTCACGTGAAACGTGCTTTGTCTCGTCAGAGGAGGAAAGGGGGGGGGGGGGGGGGGTGATGAAATTCGTGAAGCCGAAAAGTGAAGACGCCGGTTAACTTGATGCTGATTGTCTGAGCCAGGTGACGACGTCACACCCCCTAGCTCGAAACGAACAGGAAGGACGTCATAAAAAATTAAATACGTTTACAAATCTCTGCAACGCGAAATCAGAGTACAGCTCTTGAGGAGGAGGAGGGGAGAGTACGGAGGGGAGGTATGCCTCTCCTCCTCCCCTCCTCCTCCTCCTCTCCTCCTCCTCCTCCTACACCTCTTCTCCTCCTCCTCCATACCCTCCCCTCCTCCCACAGTTTGCCAGCTAAATTTAGCTCAGAAATTGACGCCACTTGACCTCAACACCAATTCAGTTTCCCCGCAAAATTTAGCGTGGAAAATGACGTTACATGGCTTGGTGTCACGCCACCTATGAACAAATTCAGTTTTTTTGTTAGATTTAGCGGAAAAATAGACATCACGTGACCTAAACGAAAACTTAAATTCCTCACTAAATTTAGCAGGAACTAAATTGGTGTTGAGGTCACGTGACATGCATTTTCCCGCTAGATTGAGTGCAGTTTCGCCGACGCCGACGGCGACGCCGCGAAACACGGAAATGGGCGTCTAAGAGCTGCATGCGCTCTAAAAAGGATGTCATTAGATGTCCATAAGAGAAGCAGCAGACACTTTGCTCTGTACATATGCATACTGAATGTTTGAACTTCCAAGCAGCAGACACTTAGGGCCCTGTACATATATATACTGAATATTTAAACTTTCACGCATAAATTAAGGCATTTTATATTTTCTACCAATTTGGTTGGTACTATGAACGTTTTCCCGGACATGTGGTGCCACCTGTGGGAGCTGATGAAAAGTGCGGTCTCAATTTGCGCGTCTCCAAACATTATGCCGCCTCTTTGTTTTGTTCCTTGGTTCTGACATATCTCAGATATTTTGGCAGGACATGCGTGAACCATCCGTGTCTTAAAGATGGATGGACACGCTTGCGAACGTATGTCCTGGCCAATTATATTTAACACGTTGTCTACAACCACTGATAGTACACAGACACCAGGCTGTAACATACACATGCCTTCTACAGTTTGTTTCACCTTATGTGCGAGCGAATAAATAATAATTGTGGTTGTGAGGATATTTATACAGTCTGTAGTTGGTCAGCCATTTAAAGTTGCGACGAGTCACTCGCTGTAGATGAGCAATTTAGCCAGTGCAGTATAACTGCTAGCCTGGGGTCTTTAACGTGCACCACGCAGTAGTGATACACGACCGCACGCCGGTACGATGCTCATCCAGATCGAAACAGGCAGGGGTGGGGATTGAACCCAGGATCCCTGGGTTCTGCAACGCGAGCTTTCGCTCCACGTGCTTCGAGCTGGTGTGCGCTAGACCACTCGGCCACCGATCCCCCTTAAATGTGCGAGCGAAGCCGACGCTACAAGCGCGAACATGCTGCTTGTAACAGCGCCTGTAGTGCACGAGCGCACGTGCGAAACCGGAACGCTCAGAGCGTTGGGCTCGCGCTTCTAGCTTTGACATCGCTCGCACACAACGTGAAACGAAGTATAGACCTTTCCAATATTTACAAAATCACAGTCCAGCGTGCGATCTTCACAGCCCAGCACGTGCGTGTTCGTCGCTTCGTAAAGCGAGGAAAGCACGCGCCATACGCACGAACGCTCAAGATGGCACCGGCCACACGCTCTTTATTGGAAAGGTCTATAGACCTTTTCCGCTTACTCTCGCCCCCCGACCGCAAAGTAGGCATATCCGGTATGGGCGACGAAAAAATATTAAAGCGTTTCAACCTGCAAGTAGTAAAAAAATAGAGGCGAGACAAAACGAGAATGGGTGACGGTTACGCTTTTCTCCTAAATGCATTCTATTGGCGTGGCGTCGGCAAAACAATGTTTTCGCCCATACTGGAAGTGACGACAATTCAAGATGGCGACACCCTTGAAGAAAGGGTCTTTAGGTCCGTCACATCAGCGGCCATTATGGTAACCTTACCGCTGAGCGCGTACTTTGCACAGCATTCATTTCCCACGCCGAATTTGCTTCTCTCGACAAGATCAAGTATGAATGACCATCAGCACTGTGCCATGCAAACGACCAGGGGCAGACGCACGTATTTCCAAAATGTAGGGGGGGGGGGGGGGGGGGTCAACGTTTCATTTGTTTGACCCCACCCCCCTCGCCCCCCTCCCCCAGTTTCACCGCCATAAATGTTTGCACAAGCTGAATTCAAGAGGGGGGTCAGAACATACGGACCTACTTCTGAATCTGCCACTGCACATGATTCGTGATTATTTTGTTTCTCAGCGGTCCGTGTTTATTCAACCGGACAGTTCCGCCTTTTCAGTGCTCTTTGGCTTGTCATTGTTGTCAACAAGAGACTGTGAACTTCTTTGGCAGCGAGGAACACGGCCTGTAGCTTTTTTCTTCACCGACGTTCCGGCAGGAAACTCTGCGATCTAGCCTCGTTAGTAGTATTGCAAAACCAGGCGGACGCTGTAAAGTTCTCCAGCTGCGCTGCGTGAGTATAGAAGCCTATAGATCCGCTGCGTTGACCTGAGCAACTTTGCGCTCAGTGTCGACAGGGCTCTTTGCCCAGCACCAATCTCTTGGCTAGTGACTTCTGGTCATCGATTGCAACTTGTTCACATGAGAGGGGAAGTGGCACTAGTTAATTGCCTTGCTTGAAATGTCACATCCGAGGGCCAACAAGGTAGAACAGTCGATCCTGGTCCTTTCAGACGTAGGATCTAGGGTGTTCGAATGCTTTCCGCCCGGTCAATAATGGTTTCCATCTGAATGTAGGGTTATAAATCGTCAATGGGTGTTGATTTGAGGAGGGCTGTGACAACTCGCTGAACCCCCCAGCCGGTGAAATTTCAAGTGGCAAGTTGAGGGGGCTTGAAAAGGAGGGGCAACACTGTTAGTCAACTTGCTGCTTCCTTACTTGTCGCACGTCTATTATAGAGAGGTATAGTACGACACAAGTTAATGCTAAAAAAGGGAAGTTAACCTAATACCGAATTGAATGTTTAAGCTTGTCATTATGGTTGTCTTTATGAGCTTGTGAATATTTCGTTTTAGACCGAGGCAGAACCTTAATGTACGAACTCTGTGAGGATAATTTCAGTATGGTTAATACTAGAAGCGATGGAGGAATACGCCACACTGATATTTCAAAGCAACACGAAAAACAAAATGAGAAAACGTCTGTAAATTTTAGAACAAACACCTCTGAGTTTGAGCGAAATTGCGTATATTGATCAATGCCTGATGTTTTTTTTTTTCTGTCGTGAATTCTAAATGTAGTATAAGAACAGAATTGGTGGATAGTGTACTTTTGTTTTCATGAGCTAAATAACATAAACCTCGAATATATGCTTCTACGCCTGTGAGTTGGCTGTGTTTACTACTACCTGGTAACCTTTTCTTCCTCCAAGTGGAAAACGGACACAGCATGGTTGAGCGAAAGGCTAACTTCAAAAATATTTCTCTGAGAGTTAAGTAAACGTTATATCTCAAAATATAGAAAGCCTACTCTTGCATATGTGTGTAATGTTTGGGATCGGCAACTGCAGTATCTCTGTACTGGCCACCAAAGAGTTCAAATCAGGGCGGTGAGGTTTGTCCCTGGCACTTTTCATTTTTTTTTAAGCTCTAACTTGGATGAAAAATATTTAAATGTCGTAGGGTCGGTTTACGTCTGAAAGTCTTTCAGAATATTTCCTGCAACTAAACGGTCATTACCAGTGAGAGATTTCTTCAGCCTCCTCACTTCATCTCATGGAGGGTAGACCACCAAAAAAAAGTTTGAAAATATTCTTCCAGGACAAAAGTTTTCAAATACTAATTTTTCCTTCTTACAACTCATCAATCGAACTGCTTACCTGATTCAAATGTTATGATTCAATTGAGCCTTTGTTTTTTTTTTACAATTATTCACAACTGGTTGAATCTCGTTGATTGAGAATATTGAACGGGACATTTTTTGTGGGTGTTGTTCTCTGCCACTGTATAACAATCTTTTTTTTTAGTTCTTCCCAAAGCGTTTTATATATATGCTTAAAAATTGTTCTACGTCCGTATATACCAGATTTGAATACGTACCACCCCCCACCTTCTGCAATGCCTTCGAGTGCTTAAAGGCACCTCGAATAAAAAAACTAAATAAATACGAATAAATGGGCACTCCAATTGTTGTTGTTTTCTCAGCAAAATGTTCCCATAATATATATTTTCCAACGGAAGTATTTATTTTTGTTTTATTTCTTTTATTTAAAAAAAACTCTAAGGGCCTGCATCCAAGCGGGCCCAAAAGCACTTTTAAATATCTGCTATTTAGGCCGTGCTACAATAAAATATGCCAAAATTTCGAAAGAAAAGAGGGAACACTAAGTCACTTGTCAAGATTGTTTATTTAGTAAGTATGAGTATATTAAATGTTGACAGGCTTCGCTTGTGCCTATACAGCGCTTACCCGAAAAATTTTGAATAACGGGATACACTTACATAGGGTGGTAAATGGGAACCCTTACATTTGGAAATTGTGAACATCTCCATCAAGTGCAAAAACTGAGTACCCAATGTGCCAAAGTAAGACACAAGCAATAGGACGGCCTTTAGAAAAGCCACGCATGATTTCAGCAAAAGCTTTCCCTGGATATCTTGTCCTTTTCAGATGCCAGAATGAGCACAAAGTTGGTTGTTCGAAAATAATGTTGAGTGGGTATTTGGCTTTTTTAGGGTCTTTCTAGGGTTATCGTTATCGAAGGGTGAAGGACAGTTGTTGTTTTTATTTTTTTTTATTTTCCTTTAAGATGAAGACCTTATTCGTGTTACATAAAATAATCGTCACAATAAATTGGTTAATTCACTAAAATGTGTTATTAACTTTATAATTGTTGAAGACAAAGATACGGTTCCAATCAGAACCTTGCAGACCGCCAGCAGAAACCCCTAAATGCAGCAGAAACCCCTAAATGGGTTTTCACACTAAAGAACATCTTAAGGTTAAGCTCTGTTGCTTTCTTGATGTTTCCGGCCAATCATGTTAAGGAATGGCATTCACAGAGCTTTAATGCCTGCGTCTTAATCTGTTTTGGGGACGCTTGCACCGACTTGAAGTTCTTACGGCGGTAGAAGCTTTTTCATCATAGTGTTCTTCCGGCATCAAAAAAAAAAAGGAATCCTTTCTTATCAGCCCCCAGAACTCGAAGGTGATTATCGGCCAAAAAAGAAATGAGAGGACGACGATCATAGGCTTGTGTAGGCTGAGCATCTGTGCGACCAATAGCGTTAGCACATTCATAAATACAACGCTGTCGAACATCTTCATTGACCTTGCATGCAATTTGTCGAGTTATTGCTAGAAGCTCGGGGGTTGAAGGGTCGGTTTAAGGTTACATGTCTCCCAAAGAGGTAAATTGACCACCGGCGGGAGGAGGATTGTTCTTTCTTGGTAACCGTAGTCAAACTCGGCGCCATAAAACTTCAGCGACATCTCCAGCTGACTTGTTGATTTTATAAGAAGACCTGCGACACCGCTCATGAGAGCCCTCTTGGGCGGAGCATACTGTCCACAGACAGTCCATCATCAAAAAACGTCCTTGTCTTCAGTATTCGGAGCGCAATATTTCGCACATTGTTCGAGAATGTCCAACAAAAGGAGTGAGGAAGCCACATAACCCATGAAGTTCAATCTTCTTCACGCCAACTCGCCCAACTTACAACACTTCTGTACTGTTTTCTAATTCATTATTTCGTCTAATTTTTTTTCTATGAACTTATCACGGATTGGTTCCCGCACGACGTGTATGGTATTAACATGCACTGGAGACATGTACAAACATAAGCATATTTTTGTTTGTTTCGAGTATGCAGTTTTTTCAGAATTATAAAAGTGTTAAAATTGGGTTCTACACCGTACTTCGTGCGTCAAACGACACGTAGGTCTGGGAAACATTTAAATTAATTGGATCACTACCTTTTATAAAATAGACTGACGTAATGATTACGTCACTGATTCAAATTGGAACACGTGTTCAAAAATTAATTTTGTGTTTTTTTTTATTTTGTCGAGGAACAACACATTTAATTTTGTCAATTTTTTACCTGCGTTTTGTTTGAGCAACTCCGGCATATATTTTTAACCTGACATGCAAAAGTGTGTTGTCACAGAACCCACGTAAAACATGGCCAAGAAAGTTCCATGCTAGACAAAACCATATGAATTATGGCCCCGGCTCAGCGAGATAAATAATACGAATGTTTTTACTTCTCCAACGTAATTTAAGTATGAATGGTGAAGTTGTTTATGCCCAGAATACGTCTTTTCGAGGTACAATCTTTCTTTGATGAAGAGTAACGAGAATTGTGCAAAACATCGCTTTGTCAGGAAACCGCATTATGTTATGCGATTCTTTATCGGGCTTTCTAAAAATTTCTTTAAATTAAACTTTCGAAAATAAATTAGTTAAATTTTATGCTTACCCCAGACTCTGAAGTCACGATTATCTCCTAACAATACATCCCCCTGCCAACCATCCGCCTGCCGTTTTTATTTTTCTCAACTTTGAGTTTTATATTCCCGCAGTGTGCCAACTCCGGTTACTTAGCTTTATATATTTAAATGTATTTGCACAGAATGTTTTTGACAATTTTCCACAATAGATTCACGTGATTTAAGTACTTCGTTAGAAATGACATATTTTTCGCGGTGTGTATAAACCATAGATACTCACGAACCCTTACGCGAAAATGGAGTATTAATTTTCCCCCGTTTAAATGCTTCTTAAGTCTATCATTGCAATTATGGTGAAAAAGCTAGGCCGAACCTTTTCAAGAAATTAGCACATCTCGATATCGCGTTGATAACACCTTGACATGGCAGCCAATTAAAGATGTTGCTTTCCCAACTATATTCAATTAATGAATGCTTGTTTTCTTAATGTCGTTCTACATTTTTAACGATATGTTGAAGCAAGCCGCAATAGGTTTTCTAGACAAATAAATAAAGTATTCATTTAGCCTCGTATCCCTATTCGAAGAGTTATATTTAGTGAATATAAACTACTTTGTTTCAAAAATAAGTCGCCCTTCCAATCTCCTCCAATCTCAGCCTCCAATCTTCGCAGTAATATACTTTATTCAAACTTATAATTTTTCGCACTTTCGACTATTGAAAGTTATTTCTAGATGCAAAATCTCACTTTTCTTCAGTTTTATTTTTTTGTTCTGCGTTTTCAAAGTTACAAAATTAATTCTCCTTGAATATCGGTTCAAACTCGGTTTGCAATAACAATCAAAAGGTTGGAAGTTACATGACGAAAAATCTACAAGTGCGTAGCTATGAATTACTCTATCTCATGTTTTAATGCTAGTGTTAGTCCTATTCAGAAACCAAATGTTCCCATTACGTTAAGTATTTAATACTTCGCGGTATTTCAAATTTAACGCATTAAAATAACTTTGTTTGTTAGTGTTCCGCTTCTTTGTGAGTTAATACCTAAATTTATTTTATTATGTTAATACTTTTAGGTGCCACAAAATATAATATATTTATATATTGAAACTGACTTTGAACGTGTGGAGGAAATATACTCGCTTTTTCTTAACATTTAAAAAGGTTCAGCAATTAAAAAAATAAAAAAATATTTTATCGTCTCCACGGTATTTTATTTAGTATATTTTTTAAATTTCTATAAATTTTTAAATATTTATATATGACTTAAATAATACACTACCTTTACTGTCGCCTCATGCCTTCTGGTGCCACCACAAATCTGGGAAGGTGCGTCTCAATATAATGAAAATAGTGCATTATATTGCTCGTTAGTAACTGAAACATTATGTGACATAGAAAATAGACATGCTCGAATTGGTCATCAGGAAACTCTTGATGAAGCATTGTTTATTGCTATCGTAAATAACGTTCAAACTTTGCACGTAGGAGCAGCTTCTGTCATGTGAAACGTGTTTAGCAGATACTCTAAATGATAGTTATAGAAATATTTCTTGTTAAGGTTGGTTTTTCACCTTACACTACATCTCGATACCAGCCGCCAGCACACACTTTTTATTGGTTCCCAATTTTGAATTTTATATTTCGACAGTGTGTAAACTCTGGATTTGTTGTTTTGCTTTGTTAAACTCGGTAGCACAAAAACTTTCCATTTACTAGTTTTTATAAAGATAAAGATATTTTCGCATGTTTGCTCGATTATAAAGTGAAACACTGAAAATGCTGACGTAAAGATCAGAGAGGTATTTAGTGTTTCATTCCGGTAAACACATAACGTGTTTATTATCATAATGTGTAGAATGAAAGAACAAGGCTTAATTTTCACACGTTTTGGCATATATTTTCATGCACGCATTTTGTCAAGAACGATATAACTGAATATTTTGGGGGGCTATCCCCTCGGCTTTTGGGGCGCAGTGGAGTAGAACATAGAATACTGCGGAATGTTCTGCAGTATATACGTATATTCACCATTGTGAAAACGTTTTCTGCAGATGAGCAAGCATTTCCGAAACGCATATTTATAAAACGAACAGCGCTGTGTTAATAAATTGATAAGTATTGGACTCGAAGTAGATTTTCGATATGCTCCCTATGAAAATGTTCGCTTCAAAAGTCCGGCATATTCTTACCCAGCGAGACATTGACATAACCCACTTTCTACTAACTTCGAGTAGTACTACACTTAAATTACAGGACAGGATTATTTAAAACTTATACTTTGACCTTACCAAAAATTCATAAAATAATTTCCAAAACTTACTCTTAAAATATCACAACTGGTTGGACCAGCTTAACATTTGTTTATGATTCTTGACTGCTTTCTAGAATATGGTAGTTTCTATTTTACACCGAAAAACAAAATGAGCAGAAGTTTACTTCACGTATATACTCAAAAAAGATTTATTTCTGCTTACTGTTTTGCTGGTGTCCTCTATGCGTAACAAGGTTGCATCTTCACAGATGCTTTCAAACCATCTGCTACGAGCACGTCATATCTTGCGCCTTGCTAAACGCGTCAATGAATCAAGTTGCTTTCGTTAACCCCACGAACTGACGCCATGAGTGCGTCACAGGTTCCAGACGTAAGTAGGAGCTGCCATTTAGATAAAAAAGCCTGTAACCTGTGGTAAAAAAAAATTGTCAGCGTTTATTTTTTGTGTTTACAATCTATATATATATATATATTATCTTGCTGTTGATGTAAAATACGCTACAACAAACATTTGTTGACTTACGTATTACTCATCATCGTTCATACATCTAGCAATGCTCGTTCACATTTTATGGATTCTTGCGATAGCAAGAACATGTAAGCATTTCTACTTGCATATTCCTCAATGTGTCAGCGCATATCGCTTTATGTTTTCTCTTAAATGTGCCACTTCAATATATACCTTTTATTTTAGGTAATAGGTAAACCTGTTAGATATTATTTTGTTTTATCTTGAGAAGACCATGGTGCAATATTTTATGTTTCAAGTTAGTTGTACTGTTCAAGTTCTTTCAAATAAACCTTTTTTAAGCGATTTTTAGAAAATGAATACTAGCTGTTTGTGCCTTAATAACTCAGCTGTGTTCAATTTTTGGCTCGTCCTATATTCAGCATCATAATCTATGGGGTTAGTAAACTTTAATTAAAGAAGAACCTCGATTAAGGTGTTTCTTGGTTTGGGGGCATTGTTTTGAACGCTATGGGATTCTTTTAATAGCAGGAAATTGTTACATTAGTTCAGCTTTACGCATTTAGTTATAAACGTTTGAAGAGGTACCCAAGTACTGGTTGTTAATTGTTCATTGTTTGTTCCATTTATGCTCCGAGGTTTTCGCATTGCACCGCAGTTCAACAATGGCCGTTCCGAAATGGCAGATTGAAAGAATGACCCAGACGCAAATGTTTTAAGCCGTAGATTAAACTTTCCGTTAAGCTGGCTTGGATATGCCGATGATGACGTAACCATGCCGTTGTCAAATAACAGGCAACAGTGTTGCTCACCGCATGCCCTGCGGCAATCCCAGCGATTTTTTTCTTCAGAATTAAAGCCGTTTTTGTTTAGCCCAATTCAAGTTCGATAATTGAAATCACGGCGCACAAACTGGAGGTGTCTGCTCCAAAAATCAGTTATTTTTAAAAATGCTTCAACTCCCCTGTAGCGAAAAATAAACATTTTAAAGTGGAACAAAAATATAACGTTTTTTTTACAATATTGATTTATTCCGTGCAGCTTGGACATCCCACCTATTTGCAGTAGTTCATTCGAAACGTATCCAAATGGCGTACACTTGGGGCAGGCATACGCCTAATTTTATTATTTTGATTGGTGCTTGTGTAATACTTTTTTTTTTGTAAGAAGTAAAGCAAATATGTAACACATTTTCTTACTCTATGCCACACGCTAAATAAAACGCAAGATGCGATACATGTAATTCGATTTATTTACACGTGGTGACCAAAAAGAACACCAATATTAAGATCACGTGATTCCAGACGCTACGCCTATCTGTCTTAACGAAAAGCAGTTTTTTTGTTACTTTGTCGAGAAAAATTCGAGGCTTTTCGTATGTTTTTCTGGATTTAGCTGGCAGTCGGTGTATCGCGAAAAATCCGAGCTTTTTATTCTAAATGACCGGTGATAAAGGAGTTCAGTATATTTACAAAGCTTGGTTGTCCTCAAAATTGTAAGGACATGGAAAAAGTGGTGTAATTATAAAATGGCAGCCGGGAGACAAGAAACGTGACCTCTATCTTTTATTCTAAACTCAAACGGATCTTGTTGATTTTTTATGTGGAGTGTATTATGTTTTTTTTTTTGTTCTCACATCAATCTCGTTTATGTTTTTACTTAGTCATGTAAACAGCGCATGGAAAGTAGGCTGCTTATAATCTGAGAGCGGCGGGCGAGCGCGCGCTCTCGTGAAGCGTCGGCCAATAGCTATCTAGGAGCCGTTTTGCTCAGCCAATGGGTGAAATAAGCATTTCTTTCGCGTTTTTTTTTTCTTTGCGGTGACAGACGCTGCCGGCTCCGCTCTATGTGACAGTTAATGCATTCGCATTATTATATCATGTTCAGCGTGACATTTGTCATAAAATGAAGCTCAAGTCTTCTCTCATGAGGCTCCTTTTATTTCATTTTTTTTAATTATAGGTGTCACGTTTTGCACTTTTTTTTTTGGTTGACGTACTATGACAGGTTATCAGTGCAATTTTGAAAAATAATGGCATTTTGTATTTTAGAGTTTCAAAATAGTAGCTTTAGTAAAATAAGATAGTAAAAAAATAAACTCCACCCCTAATATTTTCTAGGGCTTATATAAAGCATAAAATAAGGGTGATTATAGAACATTGCTTTACCTCAAGTTGTATTAAAATTTGAAGCACCTGAATTGAAAGAATTTGAAGAGATTTTAATAAAACCGATAAATAATTGAAGCCTACCATTCCTCCTGACGTCTCCGTGTGAAAGGTCGGCTGCCAGTCTTAAAAGTTCTAAAGTGATACTACAGCTGTTTGCGAAGATCGCACCGAAACGTTGCATTGTCTTCTTCTCGAAAAGTCCCAGTGACGTCATCAATCACATGATCGCTCCCAGCCACCGCCGCAGCCACCTTTAAGTTAAAAAAAGAAAAAAACTTTATTTACTCACTTGGATTTGAACCAGGAACTAATGAATGGCAGCAATCGTTTCGTTTACAGCTCACCGCCTCACCAACTTAGCCATCCAAGGGATAATTTGCAATCCAATCAAAAGTGGTATAAATTCCACTGCATTCTGCCTTCGATAACGCGTCGGCGTCTTGTGAACCTCAAGCGCGAACGCGGCGCCAGAGAACGTTAAAAGGCAACGAGCTCGTGCTGAAGAGACGCCGTGCCGTTGTGTTGGTGCATGTGCACGATCGTCCGAGCAGACGAACTTGCAAACCTTATGATTAGACCTCGGAAAGTCCGTAGCGGGTCCGAACAGCGCACATTTCAGGTCAGGCGAGCTGAAGAGGACCATTGTAGACAAAGTACAAGAGCGGAATCGAGAGCCGGCGCAGAAACAACAACGGCGCCACAATGCTCGTGATTTACGCAACCGCCGAGCAGCTGTTGCTGTGACACATGTTGCACGGTAGCGTGAATGAACTCGGATTTTGTATAGCATTGTAAAAAGAGTGCGCTGCTCTCGAACTTTCCCCTATAATGGAGAGTTTTAGTATTGCGGATAGGAGTAAACGTAAGCGCAGTGTATTTAAGTTAGCGTTGCGTGCTCAACGCTGCGCATGTCCGCCGTCGTCAAGCGCCAATCGAAGACGCAGCTTGGGCTCCGCCCACGCGCAGTGTAGAAAACGCAACGCTAGCACAAACGCATAGTGCTTGCACTTGCTATACTTGGGGATAACTTTCTGTGATAGATGAGGGGTATGTATTAAAGCACAAAGCAGTTCGGGACTTTTTGGTTTCCGTTTCAGTTTAGGTTTTGGCATGACATACACGCATTTGCCACAGTTCATCTCTTCGTTAAGGATCGCGGTTGGGGGTACTGAACCGCGATTGCCAAGCATGCAGGCTATCCGCGTCTCTTTCCCTATGCGGACCGCAAGTTTGTATGCTTTTCTGAGCAAGCTCTAGGGTTGCGATGATGCCAGAATGTCGAGCTCTTATACACTCCTTTCGAAAGTCGCGTGCCGATTATCAGGAGGTAGCAACCACTGCACAATGGCGGAACAACTGTCATCGTGGAACGTGCAAGTGATTCAATTATAGATAGCGAACGTTGGAGTATGGTCAACTCTAGGAGCTGACAAACCAATCATTGATCGTCGAAAGTGCAACGTCACTACGCTAATCGCCTTTTTCGGTGGGTGGGCTTTCCGCTTCTAACACAAACAAACGCCTAAAATGTGCCGTGACGTTGCGCCTTTAGACCGCCACTGTGCAGGGATTCCCCAGCTGCCAGCAAAGGGCAGTCTTTCCAAAAGGGTCTACGGGCTGATTGAAAAAAACAATTCGGCAGAAACACTTAAGACTGCTTACGTGTAGGAATGCTAAAGCATACCTTCACGCAGCGCATTCCTGCAACCAGCGTGCCACGTCTTCCTTTCGCACACGGCGCTCTAGCGGTGACATGACGCTCGCCAACTGCTCAGGCGCGGCGAGTTCTACCGGCTTCATGACGTCTTCCGTGACGAAGCATTGCGTTGCTGTGCTTCTCTTTGTGCTTTATTCGGAATGGGAATTTAGGTGTCATTTTTCTGCTACAGACGGTTACAGACAACGCCGGCTTCGCTCCATGGGACAGTTAATGCTTTCGAATTAAAATAGTGGGTGTCATCTAGCATTGAAGTCTATCACTATCCTTTCAATCAAAGACAATCTGAGCTCGGCGTCGTTTTGACGTCACCGCCACTCCTGCACAAGAGGCAGACGACTTGCTCTCCGCATACGTTTCACGCGTTTCAACACAGAAGCCAACGCTTTCACAGAATCTTTCGGACCTACTTACAAGGTAAATGACACTGTGTTCGATCTCGTCGAACTCTATTTGCCTTGCGGCCGACGCAGATATGCTCCGTCGATTCATGAAATGCAGCGAATTTCATCAGCGCTGAAGTTTTGAGATAATTGATCCGCAGACTCTTTTGGTGCTGAAAAATCATAGCGTGGGCGCGATCTTTTGAAATAGGAGCACACGCACGCTACGGCACGGAGTCAAGCCCCATTTGAATCGCGTTCAGTTACCACTGTCCCTATACACGAACTCAGCTCTGTTACGTCACGGCGCGGTGGTGGCGTGTCGGGCAAATTTCCGGTCTGGGGCTGTGGACGAATGTCACCATGCGGGACGTGCATTTCTGCGGTAGTTTGGGAGGTAACCAGACAAAAAACTGCCTTCTCGTCAAAACGCCGCGATTGGGGCTGAACGAAAAGAGTCGGGAAAGGTTTGAAGGTCGGTTGTTATATGTTTTCTGTCTGCTCGGTTCGCTCGAGAACGTAAATAGAGGCCGTGAAAAAGGAAAACCAGACGCCGTCCGACCACGATTTATTGTGCGGGAAGCACTTTGGGTTGAATTCACGGATACTCCTGATCCTCAGAATTATTTTGTGTCTTTTTCCAACATGAACGCGGGAAAACCGTCGAGTTGTGGACTACGTTCAATGCTTCATCAAATCAAACAGCCGTCTGATCGTTCGAGCTGTCGTCCGCTCTCTCAAACATTTCTGCTTGTTGTCGTCTGCTCGTTCAAACGCCAGCGGCCCGCAGGCCAAACGTTGACCAGGTAATTGCGATAAGAAGTAAGTGCAGGCCCCAAAAGAATCTGATGTTTGAAGGTTGGTTGGGGTAAGTAGGCTCGGTGCAAACAGTAGTTACAAGGAGGTGTTAATAAGTGTTACTAGTGGGCATCACAGACTTGTCATGCCTGATTCACTTGGTCCGATTCTGCTTGCGAGTTACAGTATCGACGTCGACTTCCCAGCTACGGTTCACGCTTTAGCAGCCCGAGCGAAGTTGTGACTGAAAATCGCGACCACAATATCATTGTGCGAATCAGGTTTTAGCGTCAATTCTGTTTCTGCGGTGTCCACGCGGAATGAATCTCCGCAAGTCACATATTCACGCGACGTTTTGCGGTGTAACGAGCCTCGTTAATTTCGCCGAGGCCGCTCAAGTAGTCAGACATTGCCAGGAAGACGTAGAATGAACAATTGCAACGCTTAAAAGAGCACGGGGACTCACACCGACGCCAACAACATCGCATTTTAATGGTTTGTTTATGGGGGACGGCGACCTTCTTGCCAACACTCCATCGCGCAAGCGCGGCATCAGTGGCGTCCGCTATGGGCGCTCCGGTTTGTTTGTAAACATGAGTTGGTCAATAGTGCGGGTCGGTGACGCACAACAGCTCGGAACACGTATAGCGAAAGATCGCGCTTCAGAGCCCAGGGATCCTGGGCTCGATTCAGACCCCTGCTCGCTTCTGCCCGAGAGCTTGCTAACCAACCGGTATACGGAAACATTAAGAAGTCCGAGTTCCCTCTGTCTCACTTGTACGTACACGGTACGCACCATTTGCTTGTCTCGTTTTGACAACTTTTGGTTGCCTAACTTCACGAGAACCAAACAGGGTAAGCAAAAGTGAGAACTCACTGATAGTCCCGACAATACACCATACACGAGAAAGACTCCATGTTTGTTTTGCAGTAAACTAAACAGCCTGCGTCAAACTTTAAAAAAATCACCGGAAGGAGCTAAGAAAATGTAATAAGTTTTGCAAATCCTGGCTTATCGTAACATTGTGAAATCAAAACAAAAAAATAAAAATTTTATCATTTCTAGTTTGATTAAGTTTCATCCTGGGAATAAGTTTGGTTGACAGATATTAAGTGAAAGGGCGTGCTTAATACAGTTTAGCGGAGTGAAAAATGGCGTCCTTCGGCTCGAAAGCTTTGCATCCATTGCCACAGAACGTTTTCCCCGAGCATAGTATAGGCAATACTTAAACTCACTAATGACGTGGCGTGACGTTCATGGCGAACTTTCATTGTCTTCGTAGGAACGAGCTTTAACCGAAAAAAAAATAACAACAGCTACGGCGTATTTCCTTAGCAATTGGAATGTCAATCACTACTTCGTTAGCCTTTGGAGGGCTTCGACCCAGAGATTAGTGGAAGCACAAATTAAACCAAGAAAGTGATTAAAGTGAATGACGGAATTCGTACCCTTGGAGAGATTAGCCAGTGTGGGACGCTGCGTTGTACACATTTGGTAAGATAAGGCGAAAAGAGCCAAAGAGAAACGCCGAAACGGTGCAGGGATGGGGGATTATTAATATTCGTTTTATTGCGAAATACATGCCCACAATTTTAATAAAGGAAACACAATTTGAAGCTGGAATACGTGCGCAAATAGCGAGAAATGTACTTTACGAAACTTATAAATGACAAAAGGGCGATGATATGGCTGTATCCACTTCCCCTAAAATTGTAGTCGCCTCAATATTATCTTCCGGTATAGATACTTTTAACCAGTTATTCCGATTTTGGGTCTATATTAGGTGCCTTTCAATCCCCGAAGAGCTCGGTTTGTAAACATGCGAAAAGAGTAAACCTAATATTTAGAAATATCATCAATAACGCTTTAGAGGAGCATTTGTTCCCGTTAATAATCCTGAATAATGAGACAAATTTAAATGGTGTTGGGACACAAATTCGATATAAGTGCACCGAGTCTTGGCTCCGCTTGCTTGATTTTTGTTTATTTCCCTATAACGGATAGAAACAATCAGTGCTTTGAATTAAGGGACCACCGAAATATTGCAGATGTTACCAACAAACTTTAATATATCACCTTTCTTACGTCTCAAAAAACAAATATTGGGAATGTGTGCCTAATAATTCAAAAACATATATTTTCGTTTCTTCACTTTTTGATACTGGCGATTTGTTTCATAATACGCTCTTAGAACCTGAAACTTTCAGACATTGAATTTTCTCTTTTTTGTTTAACTCATTTTTACAATTTAACATTAATTTTAATTCACTAACAGTAACTGGCAACAAGCTGTCGACTTCATTTGAACTGATGATCAGGTACCTTTTAAATTATATTTATTCTGACAATATTTATTCCGGTATTTTGACATTGTGTTCTGCTTTATTGTATATGTATTTTAAGTAGTTTTCTAGAAATTATTTACAACTTTTCTACTGGAAACTTGAGGGGGCTGTCCGGATACACATCGGCCTCGAGAGGAACGTGATTACAAATTACTTGCCGATCTCATTAATAGTTTGGTGGCAAATACACTAAAGAAAATTTCAAAATAAAAAGAAACATTATTCCTGAACTGGTTCCGAAATGCTGCATTTATTTGAAGGCGACTTTCATTAAGGTGTCTGGTATGAGATGCAGCTGATGTAATTTGTATATGAACTATCCAAAGCTAGTGAGCGTGGTAACGTCTCATCAATTTCAGCGATGTCTTCCTATAGTATCTTTTGGCAATGTTCGTCCCTTTCTAAATACATACTGATATTGTGCTCAATGGTTATCCGTTGAGGTGTGCTGTCATTTCGTCAGGCATTTTTAAGTGTATGCCCATGAACCAGTGTTACTTGCATTGATTTTAATAATACCGATCCGTGCTATTTACTGTATGCCTTTTTCCGGATAGTTGTTCTGTCTACAAACGGGCTTGAAATTGTGATAATGACAATATTTTAGGAGAATAATAATGTCATTATGGACTGAATATTCAGCTCGAAAGAATCATTTATATTGTGTTTACAAGGCGATTGGTCTTATGACACAGCGGCTACACGAATTGCGTGCACCACCTAATAATATTCGCAACTACAAACACATGTGCGCGCATTCTTAACTTTTAACTTAACGCAATCTCAACAGTTTAAGAAAATACCTAGATTTTACCTTGTCCAAACGCAAGAATGCTTGGACTTCTCTAACGTAATTTTTAATTTGTCAATTGTCTTTAAAATACTTTAAACATGAAATGTACAATATGACTGCCTCCTAGCAGTTTTTTGTAATGCAGATTCTTGTAAGGCACTCCAGTAACGCACGCACGTTTCACAAATTCATCAGTATTAGGAAAGTCAATAGAAATCCTGATTTCGGTTTTTAAACGGTGCTCCGATGCTGAACCAGATGCGCCAATAGCGCTTGCAGGGATAGCGAGTTTGAAACGTCTTCACAAGGCAGCAAGAGCGCTCGGACACAAAATAATAAAATTTACAGAAGACGAAGCTAGAGGTAATAATCACATACCTCGAAGAAACAAGAGGGCTCGAAATACCAGGTTATAAGCTGAGGGTGTAAGCTGAAATACCAGGTTATAAGCTGAGGTCATAAGCTGAAATGCCAGGTTATAAGCTTCCCATTCCACTTCCGCTGGAATACTACATTTTGCAGGGATTTCTTTCAAAGACGCTCGCGCGACAATGTTCGTGCCATCAAGGCCAAGTTCACACCTGCAATATACACGAATTGTGTTACCACTACCATTTCAACGATAGTGAGTAAAAGCGACACATTATTCCCAATGTCCGCACAGTTTTTAAATATGCGTGCACTGTATGGGATCCTGACACAGCATTTTTGTGAAACGATCTACAAAAACGTTTGCAACCATGGTTCTAATCTTGTTCTGACGACGTACGCAAAATATGCCAGAAAGCTTAAAATTGGAAGACCTATGTTACAAAATTAAATGTCTCCAAGCTTATATTTTGTCATAACATTCACATAAGGAAGGGACATTCCGCTCCAGAACTACTGTTTTTGAGGTCTCGTTAAAACTCACAGCATTCCGTGACTGGTAAGGTCTCCCAATATTTGTGGCTAGCATTACTCCAAACAGAATTTTATACGTACTTGGGATTGTAATCATTTTAGGCTTTCCATAATTTTGTTATGCGCAACAGAAAAAAACGTCAGTTGCAGTGGTCAGTATTGCAACCAACAAAATGTTTTTACGAAAAAAATAACGAAAACATAACACTAGTTAGAAAAAAAAGAAAGACAGGCTACTTGTTTTAGTGGTTTTTCTTGCCTCTGAAGAAGTAAGTCTAGAAATGTTGGAACCGTAACAATTTAGGGCCTGGTTATTGGTGTCCCTTTTCTAGATGAGATTTAGTATTTACCTGTTTCTTAAATGAGACTCCAGTGGTTCACATTTGGGATGAAGCACCTAATGTACGTGGAGAGCCAACTAAATGTCTAAAACATTCTATTTTCTAGGTACGTGTTCGACTTCATGCCAGTCTGCCGTAGAAGTGGACATCTGTTCCCTTGATCCGGACATTAGCGATGACAGTAATAGTTTTGAGGGATTCTTCTACGACAGACATACAGACGAATGCCTGTCTACAAAACTTGGTTATCATAAATCTGATGGCTCTGTAGAAAACAAATTCACGAATGCAGACCTTTGTAACTCCAAGTGCAGAAGTAAGTGGTACCTATCCAAGTTTTTCTTTATTAATTTCCTCTGGCTTGTCAATATATCGCTAAACGTTTTTCATACTTCAAAATATTAAATTACTGCTGATATTCTAAAACAAAAGTTTTCAAACCAAAAATATGTGGCTAGATGATTATTTCTCCAACACGTTCTTTGGGAGGATTATTACCAACAGAAATGCTAAAACAATTAACAGATGAGTTTCTTCCATAGTAACCGGAGAGATGTAAAGATAAAATGTTGTTCTGGTTCTACTGCATGTTACATTTTGTACTTGAGCATTTAGGTTGGCGTGATCGAAATTGGCCTAATATTCACTCACTTTTAAAATTTGATTGCTCTGAAAAACAGCTATAAATATTATGTGTGTGCACTACGCGTTTACATGGGGAATTACATAAATTGAGTTGAGTTCAGACTGTTGTTTTGTCCATTTTTTTATCGTTCTAAATTTATAGAATGATAAACTATGGAAGCTCTTAACCATCTCACCTGTATCTTTACACTTTCTTCAACAACTGAGTTTGAAAGTGCGCATCAAAAAATCCCATTTTGCACCTTTTTGGCACAAAACGTGGCCACCACCACGCGTATTATGTGCATTGCTATATCAAAGATTGCTTACCTTTTTCTACATATTACTCTAACTGTGAGAGACACTAACACAATAAAATAAAAGCGAACAATATTCCTACAGTTGTGCGTTTTCATCGGTGCGAACAAATAAAAAAATTGGCAGCGACCCTTATGTGCAAATTTCTTTAATACATGAAATGCTATATTTAGGGTGCAATCGTCCGAAATAATATTGAAGACATTGAAACGTCGTTTTAGAGAGTGAATAACCTTTATTTTTATCAATTTCTCAGCACAATTAAACGGGGAGCCCTGGTCAGTCGCGTCAATATCCCTGATAAATTTAGCGGGGAAGTTCAATTGGCGTATAAATCGCGTAGCGCCACTTTTCTTGCTAAATGATATAGTGGGAAAATTGTATCGATGTACTTTCGCAACCAAGTTGAAATGCCGCTCCGCGTCGCGCATGGTACCACCAAGGCCGCCTGTACAGTTGTTCTGCAAGCTGATCCACGCTGACGCCAAGAGAACACCATTCAGGCGCAACACTGCACTTTCGTGTTGTCTAATTGCGAAGAAGTGGATGCAATATCCCTTCGTTTAATTGAACCGTAGAACCTAAGCAAGACGCAGCATAACCTTACCGCGAACTTTCTCGAAACAATTAATTCCTGCAGTGCCCCGATTTATGATAACGCAATAATCAGTCCACAGGTGCGTTGAAACAGATGCCTCTGAACCCGTCAGAAATATTGGAAAAATTAGAAATGGGAGCGTGTAGAAAGAAGTTCGTCAGGCATGTGAGCATTAAAAATATTGCCAAGGATAATAGTATATAGAAGGCCACTAGCGAGAGCAAATCACATAATTCACGCATACAAGAATAAAGATCGACATGGAGATGCACCACATTAAAGGCGTTCTCGAGCTACGAGGCACGAGGTGAACCGCTAACTCGCCGCAGCTGTATTGTTGCCCACTTTCCAATTGAAGCGGGAGCTTTCAGAAACTCTAGCGATCCAGGCGTCCATTCGGACAGCCCCTTCACGATTAAAAACTGCCGTATCCGCAGCAGACGACACTAAAAGTGTAGAATTCTCACCGAGCCCCGGAGTATAGTTTACTAGGTCTGAGCGTGCATCACAGTTTAGACAAAAAATGCGACGAGGCATGATAGTACAGTGCGCCACGCGGAACGGCGTTTCAGCTCATGGTAGAAGCGATAGTACGTGTCACGTTAGTCAGTTGACGCAACATCAATTTTATTGCTATACTGAGGGGGGGGGGGGGGGGGAGTAAAGACCCTAAAGTCATGTGCATAAATTTCCTCGACAAATTTATTCGGAAAACAAAATCGGTAAATAGGTCACGTGATGTCAATTTCCCCGTCAGAGTTTGCGGGGAACCCGCAGTTTCGATCCCCGCTCCTGGACCAATAAGTCTATTGCCGTCTTATATTCATGTCTTTTTTTTCATTGACAATCTTCGAACAGAGAATGTGTCAGAATGGTGTTTTGATGACGCCACTGACTATCGCTTTCGCTTCCCAAAACCGGCTGTTGAAAAATGGACGTACGATTCTGACGCTACAAAATGCGTCCGGTTCAAATGGGAAGGAAGTGACACAACAGAAAAGAATATCTTTGACTCGGCCACTGAGTGCATAAAGAAGTGTAAAAGTAAGTGTATGATTATTTGTGATGGTTTCACTCTTGATAGGCAATGAAATTAATGGTATACACGCATGTTATGGGACGCTTGTGACATAAATGTTTTTCAACCCTTGAAATATGGTTGCTCCGGGGAGGCTGCAAGCTCTAATCCGTATAGTAGAAAACCCACTGCGGAGATCGTCCAAAAATAGCGATCCAAGTAAAAAAGTGTAATATTAATTACATAGATGTCACTCCGGGCAAAAATAAACTCGTCTTTCTTGCCTGAAGTTATGACATCGCGTAGGATTACCTTAAGGTGAAAACACACTGATCGTTGCAATTACCAAGCGCTTCGTGCGTGTATCCGTGAGTTGAACAACTGAGTTTCTTCTAATATCGAAGAATCATAATTTATTTCGCCACGTTCTCTTCTCCAAACGCAATTCACTGAAAGGCTCAAGTAAGACTGCATTTGACATATCGTTTTGTTTGCGTTAAGTATGTCAAGAACCCGGAAGGCTTATTTTATATACATTGGCTGTTTATAACTATTCCTTAAAAAAACACGAACTCTCCTAAAAAACAGTGTAATATGGCTGGATATGACCTGTAGCCTATAGCTATCCCCCCTCTAAAAAATGGAACTTTTTTTGCTCAAGATTTAAGCCACAAGACAGTTTGCATTAGGATTCAAACCGAAACCCGCCTGTCTTTTGAGGCATCGCTGTTCGTTATAGGTTTGTTCGTATTTTCACCTTCAAAGATGCCTCGTTGCATGATTAATTCGCTAAGGATTTGTTTAGGGAGGGGAAGGAGAAATTTATTGTGTAATATACGTGTATTATACATGCACTCAAAAATATTTCAAAGGTTTAGTATGCCTTTAAGTTCGTAGAAATATCGAAATGCTAATGTACAGATATTTAAATATTTCAAGTGATACCTCCCTAACGCTGGCTGTTTATCGTTGCAAACACGGGCACGGAAATAAAACTGACATTTCAATCATAAACATGTTTTATATAACTGACTAAACCACTTTTGTTTTACATAAACTTTTTGTTTATAATTTAATGACTTAATCTGGTTTCATCCTATAAAAAAAAGCCCT
Source organism: Ixodes persulcatus (assembly GCA_013358835.2). Lineage (NCBI taxonomy): Eukaryota > Metazoa > Arthropoda > Arachnida > Ixodida > Ixodidae > Ixodes > Ixodes persulcatus. The sequence goes on along the minus strand of JABSTQ010002190.1, from coordinate 6 downwards.
TTTAAA
>JABSTQ010002189.1:0-30144 GCA_013358835.2 Ixodes persulcatus | reverse complement strand
ACCTTGGCTTGTGGTTGCGCAGTCGTGGACCCTGTGAGTCCCTTCGCTTTCAAAGCACACACGACGATTACGAATGATACTTTCTGTCTTCCGGGAACATCACAGGGGCACTTCTCCAGTCACGTCTTCGCTATGTGCTCGCAAACTGCGAAGCTCTATGCGAAGCTTCTCGCGTCCCGCCAAACCAAAACAATAGCGGCGCCATGCGTTGATGCCAGATTTTCTCCGGTCAAACAAAAACAACGAAAGCAAACCGGCTCTAGCTTCCAGCGTACATCGGCGTTGCGCTTGCGCCGTGGCCAGATCGCTTGCAGTTGAAGGTTGAAGCCAAAACGAAACCAACTGCGATGTCACGTGTTCAGATCGAGGACACGCTTTTTATATCCATATTAACTGTTTAAAACGAATAATTAGACCCATAACATTATTTGAGTTTGTGTAAGAAAATATTATCAAGACCCTTAAACTAAATACAGACCTGGGCGACATGAGGGAAGCCGCATTGCCATCGACCAGAAAATGGCAGCAAGCACGGTAAGCGCGGGTTTCGCCAACGTCCGGCGACATGGCGCAATTGCTTTTGGTGCATATCCGTCTCCGAGACATGTTTCTTTCCGCGGCATTTGTCTCAACGGTCCTTTCTAAGTGTGTCCCCAAGCATTCCGGTGCTTCGATAGCCGGCAATGCTGCGGTCGTCGCCGGGGGTGATGCGTGTTTTCGAGGTCGGCTACATGGTTGTGCGTGTATGACCGAACCAAAACACGTTTTTTACAACCTCGCATGTTTTGTGAACGAGTTATCCGTTACTCAACGTGTAAATTTATGTTAATTTGTGTAAATAGCGTGTTTTTCACCCCAAATATTCACCATTTACACGGGACTTGCTAACAGTGTAGGTACTGGCAACGCCTTCGGCCGCCTTCTGAATTGTCGACACAGGCCTATCGGTGTTTCTGTGAAGGAGGACGGCACACCGCACCAAAGAATGGTTCTCATTGGAGATGCAGGGCTGCAATACAAAATTTGCCCGTGGACAGCTATATTAAGTAGCGTGCATATTCCGTCATATTCTGCCAGCGGGGCTAGACCTCTATGCCCATTATGAGCTTCAAAGTGTCAGTTCAGCTTCAGTGCTCCATCTTGCTTGTCAACAGGTGTCGGTGGCGTCGAATAGTTTCTGTCCTAAAGATACGGGACAGACGACAAAAGGTCTTTTGGTTGTAATATTGCAAGTGAGAGTAGTGTTGTTTGGAACCACGACGTCCAGTGACCGCGATGGTGCATCAGCCTCCTGAGGTCAATTTGCAGGCTGTCAAATCAGTTGCTTCCGGATTAGGCGGAAATAAATGGACACGGTGCCAACACGACTGGGAGAATCAGCCGGAGCGCTGTTTACCATTTTGTCACACCGGATGTTCGTACTATATAGCGAAAGAGAAAACGGACAGACTTTTACAAATTTCTGTAATGCGAAATTAGAGCGCAGCTCTTGAGGGGGAGGAGGGGAGGGTATGCCTTTCCTCCGTACTCTCTCCTGCCCCTCCTCCTCCCCTCCTCCTCCTTCTGCGTACACTTCCATCCTCTTCCACCGTTCCTCCCCCTCCTCCTCCTCCATACCCTCCCCTCCTCCCACAGTTTCCCCGCTAAATTTAGCTGGAAAACTGACGCCACGTGACCTCAACGCAAATTCAGCTTCCCCCCTAGATTTAGTGGAGAAAATGACGTCACATGACTTCATGTCACGTCACCCATGAACAAATTCAGTTTCTCCGCTTCACATAGCGGGAAAATTGACGTCACGTGACCTCAACCCGATTCAATCTCCCGCTAAATTTAGCGGGGCGGTTACGCCGACAGAGACGTCTCGAAACGCGGAAACGGGCGCCGAAGAGTTGCGTTCTAAAAGACAGCTGACAGATTTCCTGATTCCGTGCTGGAGATCGCATTTGTCAGGTGCGTCAAAATGATGCAATCTTTTCCTTCAACAAAGCGCCAGAAGTAACGACTGAAAAGCCAGCATGTCGTTGCGAAACACGTTGTACTTCGTCTGCGAGTGTCTCAAGGTCTTTATAAAGTAAAAAAAAAAAAAAAAGAAAAGCTAGCCGTTTGCGCCGCCCGTTCATGAGCTACGGGAGTATGGCTCCGACGGCCGTAGTCTAGATTTCCTGCATGATCAGTGCGAGAGCGAGGGGGATTAGATATTGGAAACAAGCGGATTGCCCGAAGCTTTTCTTTATTCTTTTTCTTTCTATTCGGCTTTTTGTTTTAACATAAAGGTTTTTACCCCAGACAAATATGAAACGCCAGAAAAACTTCACCGTAGCTTGTTGCAGCTGAAGAAAAGCAGAACAAGCTCATCACACAAAGCCATCCACTCTTTCCACCCTAACAGAGCGAACTCTAGAAAGCAAGCAAGGGGAGTGGAGGAAACCAGCAATCAACGGCGAGCAGATAGCTCTCTGGGAGGGGCATTTCCTAACTGCCGGAGCTTGGTGAGCAATACCGGGCGTGAGAAATCTTCAGCTGCGAGGTCTGGGAAGAAAAGCAGAGAACAGAATGATTCTGGAGAACCTATTCGTAATTTTTATGTTCGTGTTTGTATCTGTGTGTGGGCGCGTGTCTTGCTCCTGCGAGAGATACGACTCTAGCAGGAAGTGTTCAAATGGCTGAATTGTCGAGAAGGCAACTGGGAAAACGCTACACTCTAAAAAAAATGCCTGCGGGTCTACTTACCCGCAAAACTCTCAAGGAGTCAATCTCTGTGATCTGCAATATCAGCTCAGCGAATGATGAGGCGGAACATCCGGTTATACCTAAAAATGAAGTCTAATCTTTGGCATTACGCAATGCAAAGCGTCATGCTTGCATCGCGTAATATGCCACAGCGCAGACTTCATTTTTAGGTCCTAAACGGATGTTCCGCCTCATCATTCGCTGAGCTGATTTCGTAGCTCGCAGAGATTGGCTCTGAGCGTTCTGCGGGTAAGTAGACGCGCAGGCACTTCTTAGTGTGTATTTAGCTACTTCATCGTGATGCCATGTCTGACGAGTATTTTGATGAGAACACGAAGGCGATACATAGGCAAACTCGGGTGATGAGTTTGAGACGTGGCCGCCATCACCGTAAGGGAATGAGGGCTAAGTCGCAAGCCAGAAAACCATTATTTATTTCACGTTGTCCTACATTTTGACAGCACAATAATTTAAATTGAAAAAAAAAAAAACAAGTGAGAAAGTGTCGTGACAGCTGTTGCGAAGTCCTTTTCTTCGATCAGTTATACTCTTATGCTATAAAGGAATATTGCACGGTGACACTAAACATAAAGACAGATGCAAGCAATCAAAAGTCTTAGGATTTTTTTTGTACGATTTGTAGCGAACCACTGTAGAGAAAAAGTGTAGCAGCTGGCAGCATTACTTGTCAGTCATAACTAACGCGTTTCTTTTTTTGTTAATTTCATCAATTTTGAAGGCGCGTAACTGAAGACCACATTTTATGGTTCATAAGATTTATACATAGGGTGTTAGTAAGAAACCCTAGTTGGGTACTTCACTAATCCTAACTGGGTGTCTTAATGGGAAGAAACGTATAAGAAACTAACAAGATAAAATGCTGTCCTGTCCGCTAGCGCTTGTCCTGTGTGCTTCTTCGTTTTTTTTTTGTCCTGTCTTTTGCGCGCTATTTTTAATATGAATGTCCATTACCAACTTGCCCAGCAGACCAAGCTTTTACAATAAAATGCTGATATGGGATTTCTAATCATTATTATCATCTTAGGGTCTCTAAAACAGAAATTGTCGAGAAATGCAGATGATGAACTGTACTAATCGAATGAAATAAATGATACGAAGCCGCCTAAAAAAAAAAAAAAATCTTTGGCAGCCCGGACCCGAAGTTACAATCCCGGCGCAGCCAAAGTCTGTATTTCGGCGGCATGGTAATATTTATAATATTCAATTAGTGCTGCTAATTCAACAGCATATTTCGGCTCTGGCTTTACTATTGAATAAAAATTAATTAAATAATGTATGGTTGTTCCCGTGACGACAAAAACCTAGTATATTGACTGTTTCTCAGTTCCTATTGCAGACCTTTTTTTAAGTTTTGACTTACCCCGCAAGGTTGATAGCGCCATGGGAGACAAGTGACACAGGGGTATCGATTCCATCTAGTGGTTTCCCGATCCTGAGTAAAGTCTGGGGAAATGCGGAATTAACCTTGAAGAGCCGCCGTAGCCCGTGTGGTACTGGCTCTCGCCCAGCAACCCTGTACCGAAGATGTCAGAGCCTTCAAACGCTTTGTCATAGCCAAGGACATTAACTACGATATATTGCGCGACGTTAAAGGTCACACATTACGTACGGGAAGCAGCCCTGCATTATGTTTCTTGGTATTTTCTTCCTAGTAGTTTCTGAAACTTAAGGACGCAAAAGCCGTTTCAGGTTTGCCAAAACGGCTGGAATTTCCAAGGCTAAGCCAAATGTTGCTATCAGGACAGAAAAAAAACAAACAAAAAAACAGTAGTGGTGGCGTTCTACGTTGCAAAGCAGGCTCTTCGTATTTCAGTGACTCCCGTAAATTTCCTAAAGAAAGAATTTCGAGCTATTTGCTTTTTGTAAAATAGCTATTTTGGCAGCGCCCTCTTTAGCTTTGATTTATTCATACAACTACTTCAGGTTTGTATCTAATGTGATTACAAGATTGAAAATACCACCATCCATCCAGCCAACGCGCTGGAATTTTTCAATACAACTACTACAAACCAACCACACAATCGCTACTATGTCGCTCAATTCACTCGAGAAGTACCGAATTCAATATGTCTCGAAATAAATTATTTTCGTATACTAGTTTTTACTTTCCTGACAATTTTTATATCAGAATTATAAAAAAAAAAATACAAACTCGAGTCTTAAAGGTATTTAAGGCGAATCAGTCTTCGGTCTAAAAGAAAACAGATTAGTGTTAAATATCTTAAAACGTCATAAGATCAGAGCTACGTTTCCAGTGGAAATGAATGGAGGAGAAGAGGTCATTATCTATGGCGCATATACAGCGCTCGAGGCATATAGGAACCGGAGCCCACAGCCGCGGGACAATGGCGGGCCGCGTGTTTGAGCCCCTCGGCATACTATATTCTCGACAGAAGAAAAATGCCGGCTTTCATGAAGTTTGCTTGTAGGCAATGTAGCCAGATGGGAGAATTCAATACCAAATTTCGGACATCTTGTGCAAAGATTATGTCTTTGATTACCTAGTAAGAGCATCACTACAAATCTAAAAAAAAAAAAAAAGTTTTTTTGCCCCTATCAGTTGAAAGCACAGTGGTTCGAGATTAAAGTAGCCACTGCTACGTGACGCAATCTTCCGTTTGCTTGAAGTAGAGCCGTAAAGTCGTAAAGCCGCACATTGGAGAGCCAGAAAAATAGTTTATAAATAAACCAGGGAGTACATATTAGTTAGCACGCCAGCCTGCGGATGACTTTCTAATATTCCCGATAGCGACGATATTTTTGTGCACGTTTTAAGATCAGTTTTTTACCGTTTTAACAAAACGTTCACGCTTCAACCGCATGAAATATTGCTGCTTGTGTCAATTAAATGTTGTAGAAGGTATTTGGTGTAGCGCTTGAACTATGCCCAAAACCCATTAAATATTTTTTAAGGTGACATTACAATGAACGCGTTGACATTGGAGCCATACGTTGGTCCGTTTCGTTTCACTGTATAGCGTAGTGTCGTTGAGCACGTTGTGCTCTATGCACAACGTGGACCTGAGACTGAATGGCTTCATCCGCGTTTTATCTAAAATATGCGTTTCAATACGAATGATTGTCCTCTTTTAGGCGTCTTTTCAAGTCAAAGTTAATGTCTCGTGAAATCTTCTGAAGTTTCAAGGAGAGTTGAGTATCGCGGCAACTTTTTGATCTGGCAACGCTGTTTGCAGCCTCGGAAGAAAGCCGCGCGCTTTGAAATACGTCCTTTTTCGATCGAAAATATCGTTGCTTCTTACATCTTACATGCTGCCCATCTTCCAGTGTGTGTTCGTAGATCCTTAGAAACACCATGGAAACTAAAAACTAGAGAACAAAATGCCTAAAAATATTTTGAAAAAAAAGAAAAAAAAAAACGTTTCTCAAAACAGGGAGCAAGCAGCTCGAGAAAAATAAATTCTGGAGCCGGTGAGCTCAGTCGTCTATAGTAGGTTACAAGTCAAGAAGGTAGCGGCAAATGCCCCTCAAAGGGAATCATATATCCCTCCGCCACCTCCGCATCCAATAGCGTCCCATCGTTTCCGTGACGTTGCGGCCAACGCGCGAGGAGGGTCGTGCCTTTCTGTACATATTTGCTTTATCTCTCGACTTTGACTTAGCATTGTGAAAACCACGAGAGGGAGATTAAGTCTTCCCCCTTCCGATGGAAACAAAGACGACTTTCGGGGATTAGCTTCCCCCTTCGATTGATACAAAGGCTGCTTTCAGGGGCTCGGTTACTTCTCCGATGAATACAAAGGTCGCTCTCTTAAAAAGTGGGGGTCGGAGACAAGTTGGCACCACTCTGTGGCCATTATCTATCCATTGAAGCGGAACAAGGAGCGTTTCCAGTGAACTCTTCTTTCGATTGCGGAGGGATTTGAAACCGGCGCACCACGCTTGTGGGAGGAGCTTCTCCTACCTTCTTAACTTGTAACCGACTATAGATGCATAGCTTACATGAAGCACATAGTTTGCCACTACTCAATCAACAAACTTCAGAAGTCAATTACAAACATTTTTGATCAAGTACACTCTTTATTTTAAATGCTTTTATTTATTCAGAGTTTCCTTGTTCTGTTTTACACTCCGTCCATGTATTTTTGTCCAGTAATTCACTTACTCTAAACATGAAAGTACAAATAAATATTGGCAGTGACATGAACGTTGTTTTTATTTCTGAAACAGCAAAAATACAGGTCTCGCCGATCCATGTTGATTGTGTGGTTTAGGAAATACCTGTAAAATAATTGATAAGCACGAATTAATGCATGGCGATAAGTGAATAATTTAAGCGAACAGGCAAAATCTGGGACTACATTATCAACAATCTTAATGCTTTTGGACATGAGCCTAGCATGGTCGCTGGATACCAAGTATGGTAGCTTTAAATGTCCATATAGTTATACATTTTTCAAAAAAAAAAAAAAAGAGAAGTAAACTAAGCACCGAAACCTACACAGCAGTATTCCAGTCACTCAAAATGAAACTCCACAAAGGCTAAAGAAGTTCCACACAAAGACAGTATTAATATCAAAAAGTTTTAAAAGCGAGTCCCATATTTTAAGCATTATTTTACGCTAAAAATTATATCAAATTACACTTTTTTTTAGAAACATGCTCGACCTCAAGGATTTCTTTGATACTCACAGGTTAGGATAGGGTAGCACGGAGCTCGAACACACTGAACATTTGCGGCTACGCACCGGGTTCCAAGGGGACATGTGTGTTCCTGGAAATTTAGGCACAAACAGATATATACACCTCACATGTATTTTGCATTTTGTATTTTATTTTTCTTTTAAACCCGGTGGTTAAGTGAAACGCCCGCAGCCAATGGGGTCGCAGTGTTAGCCTGTAAGATCGCCGAAGAGCGAATAACAAAGCAATAATTATCGAATAGTTCCGAAACCTACGAAGCGTTTACGTACGTTTCCGCAAAGCACTTGGCGGAGAGATAATCGTTATTTATATACCTAATCAGGAAACCGCTGTCGCAGTCAGTTTGACGTTTCGCAATGCTCACTGCCACAACGCAACTTTTTATTTTTTTTTTTATTTTTTAGGTCTAAGACACATTTGCAGCCTCGTCATTCGCCGAGTTTTCTGCTCAGATTGCAGCGATTGGCCCCGCTAAGTGCTTTGCGGCAAAGCGGACGCTCCAGATTTCTTAGAGCCCTTGTATCTGCCGTAAGGGAGCCCTACCTTGCACGTTCTGACCCTGGATCCTGTGGATAGACCTTTGGGAAAGCCGCCAGACGATCCTACGGGGTAGCTTTCGGGGTAGGCTCGTCTTTGAAACGCTCGCGCAAAGCCTGATGGCGAACGTCTTCTGGGAAACTGGCCTCCCGCTCTCCCTCGGAACCGCCCTGGCAATTCTGAAAGACCGCCGTCACCGTAGAACTGACCGTTGGCGAGAATTGCTGAAAAGACAAGAAACACGGTGGGCGACTCAGTTAATTGGTTGAATCGTCCGAGCAAGGGTTGCTTTCTTTTCTTGAGAAGAAACATTGCCGTATAGCCGGTGTACGTGAACACTGCTTTCGTCGGTAAAATTTAGCGCTCTACGCGGTAATGTTATACGAGTGCGGAGGTCGGAAAGCGTGAATAGATTGCTTTCATATCAAAGGGAAACTAAATAATGTGTTTTTTTTTAATCCAACGAATCAAATTTATTTGGTGAACAGCACACATTTCGATTTTAATCGATAGCCTCAAAGTAATGTTTACGTTGTCGCTAGGTGCAGTTTTTCAAATAGTGGCCAGATACTCGCTTTAGCGAACGCAATCCCGGAAAGAGTGTGGGGAGAGTAAATTACTGTAAATTATATGTTATGACGTGAAATACGTTTCAATTAAGAACTCTTTATTCCCGATGTAAGCCGACGTTTTGCTAGGACAAAGGCGGTTTTATTTCTCAAGTAAAATATTTTTTTTGCTGTAAAAAAATAATAAATAAAAATATGAGTCACTTTAGGGTTAAGACTATATCAGGGATGCCTGCCTAGTGGAAACAGCTTCCACTTTTCTGGCGTTCATCCCCCGGGCGAAAACAAGCCGCGTAAGCGCCCACAGCCGGGGCGCATACGCGGCGTCTAAAACTCATTCATTCATTTCTAAGGCACAATTACATAAGGGGTTGCTGAAAACATTCCTAACTTATGGGATATATATATAAACATATATTTACAGGTTTGTTTTTAATTCTTTCAGATTTTTTTAAAAAAAGGCCATGAAAGCTACACTTTTCGGTTCGTGCAGGTGAGTTATACGGCCAGGGGGACATAGTATATGGAAATAGTCGCAACTATCAGTCGACTAATTAAGTAAAATTTGTTAATTAAATTTTTAATTAGTGCAAAGAGACATGTAGTTCCATTAGAAACTTACTGAGCATCATCGAAAACAGCTAAATCAACTCTTTTTAGAAGGATATAACGCCGGGGCAGCATTTTACGGCGTTCTGTAAAAACGCTCCATTTGGACGCGTTTCTAGAGTTCGGTTTCTTATCGGAGCGCATCTACGCGCCCGCTGTCCTGCTGCCCAGTGGCTGAGACGCGCAACACACGTGCGCCCTACTTCGCTCCATTCTACGAGGGAGGCGAGGAGGTGGTTTTGCGCCGCGACCACCGGGGAGCAGGACCGTGGGCGCAAAGATACGCTCCGATAAGAAACCGAAATCTAGAAAGGCGTCCAAATGAAGCGTTTTTACAGAACGCCGTAAAATGCTGCCCCGGCGTTATAACCTTCTAAAAAGAGTTGATTTAGTCGTTTTCGATGATGCCCAGCAAGTTTCTAATTGGAACTATATGTCTATTTGCACTAATTAAAAAGTTAATTAACAAATTTTACTTAATTAGCCGACTAATAGTTCCGACTATCTCCCTATACTATGTCCCCCTGGCGGTATAACTCACCTGTACAAACCGCATGAGTGTAGCTTTCACGGCTTTTTTAAAACAAATCTGACAGAATGAAAATAAGCACCCTGATATATATTATATGTAAAGAGGAAACAGGTAGCTTTCAGCTAACAGTGCCAGAGTTAATAGAAAGAGATGTAGAAACACACTAGTGTGAGTAAAAGACAGTTAAAGTGATCCAGTAAAACAAATGAGAAATTAAAGCATTTCGACACAAGACACGCTCACCAATGACCCTGTCTTGCTTCCGCAAAAGAGTACTGCGCAGAAGAGAGCTACTGCGCATCTTCAGAATGCATTCCACAGCGTTGTAGAAAGCGATGCTGGGTCGTAGAAGGCGATTAATAAAATTGTCTATGCTAGCCGATGACAGAACAACCTTAGCCGCATTTCGCGCTTCGTTTTACTTTCGATATGACAGAGCATGTGGGGCCGAGGAATCAAGTGGAAGGAAGAAAAACAAACCAACAAAACAACCAATGCTCTGATTTAGACAGCATACAATCTAAAAAAAGACCGTGAGTCTACTTTCCCACACAACACTCGGAGAGCCAATCACCGCAACTTTCGGAGGCAGCTCAATGAATGACGATGCCGAAAGTGCGTTTTTTTTATCTAAACATATGTTTCGGCATCGTCATTCCCTGAGCTGCCTCCGTAAGTGGCGGTGATTGGCTCTCCGGATATTGTGCAGGAAAGTAGGCGTACGGGCTTTTTTTTTTAGAGTGGATAGCTTTTTGCTCGTCGTCGCGCCAATAAAAATATATTTGAACTGATGATTTTTTTTTATTTGAGCATCAAATAAACGGGCATTAAAACGACGACAAAAAGTGACTCAAGCTGTAAATTAAAAAGGTCTTCGGAATGATTCTTACGGGAAAGCTCTGATTTAATTTATCATTTTAAAAGCGGTGTGATCAGAACTACGTTTGAAATCATCTTGATTTTTGTTTTAACCTCCCTCATTTGAACTGATATTCTGTTCAACGTACATACGGCGGTTACACAAATAATCTTAGGTAAGAAGAAAGAAATATAGCACTAATATGAAAAACGTTGGTTTTCTCAATTGGCTTCCGCCCAAGTACGCACGTTACGAATCTTTTGCTGAATAATATTTATTTTCTAGATTATCCATCTATTTCCATAGCGCCTCCATTGCATATAATACACCCATGTAATGTTGCGCATTGTATAGGCAGGGTATATTGTTTACTGTGTCTTTAAATTATTATTTTTATTGTAGAGTGGTAAAAAGTTTGACATCGCACCGATTTCTTAGAATGTATCTCTCACGCGTTTGTTTATTGTAATTGTTTACAAGTATGCTTCTTTTTCTTGTTCTCGGAGTTTGTCACGGAAAGTTCTAAAAATTAAGAATGACCTTACACCTAAGAGTTAGACAAAAAGGTTCAATAAACTTACAACGAGAAGCTGAAGAAGGTGAAGAGTGACGAACCGGGCCGGTTGTTACATGTCATTCGTCTCAAATTTATTTATTTTCTTACGTATTTTACTATGTAAACAAAACAATGAAACTTTCCCACGGGATCTCTTTCGACAGAGCAAAGGGGGTATATGGTTTTACTGTCAAAAATAAAAGCTTTCAAAACCAAATTCTTGTGTCAACGCAGGACTTTCCTGTTCCCGCTTGCAGCCTTCTTGGAAATTCCATGTAACAAATGTGCGCGATTACGGATTTGGGTATATCCGCTTGCTCCGTTTCATGCGTCGGTTGCACCAGATGGAAAAAGGACGGGTAGGGTGATCTGTATACCTTGTGAACTGTAACGTGCCCCTATGATGACGGAAGGCAAGATGACCCAGCTTTCCGTCCTATTGCAGGAGACTGAGGTAAGCCGAGGTTCGTGCCAAACTATCCCCCCTCGCCTTTCTTAAAAAAAACGTGTAGTCATTTAAAGTTGCAAGGAGAACGATAGAACGTTTCTCGCGCCATGAGCTGTGCATTTCAAAAAGGAAATAGTGCGCGCAAAGAACAAAGTCAGAGAATAGGCACTAAGCAGAACAAGTGCTCACTCTCAAGTTTTAACTGAACATTCGATAAACAAAAGCAGACGAGCAACGACAATCAACTCGGTCGTAATCATTTGCTACGTGTTAAAACATCAACAACATCAACATCTCTTTACTTTGCAGAGTGACCGAAATCTGGCTGATACAACTCTATCAACCTTCTTTTTCGACAACGTAAACCTCTAGTAGCTCTCTTGCTATTTAATCCTTGCGCCCTCGAATAATCGTGACTTGTTTCAAGTTAAGTTGAAACCTGTGCACAGCGGAGGCGTCAGCGACCTCAAGCTGTAGTCCGAATTTTTACGTATACATAGCACTGTTGGCGGTAACGCGTTCAGTTAACGGTAAAGCGTTACTTTTTTTCGCTGACGCGTAACGTGCTCGCTACAATTTCAGAACTGTAACGGGTAACGTATTTAAGTTACTTTTTTCGAATAACGTGTAACGTAATTCCATTACTCGTTACAAATTCTTCCCAAAACTTGAAAAAAATACACTTAAAATTGTTTCGTGTTTTCAGGCGCCAAAATTTGTGAATTTTGAGGGTTTTTTTGCCGTTTTGTTTGTGGGTATTTAGGCGAAAGGGTAAAGATAAGGAATTTATATTCAGTTTCTACATGAGCATAATGTTTCCTTAAATATGGCGCTTACACATACCTTTAACGTCAAAACAACAAAAGGTGTTACGCATTTTTGAAAAAAAGAAAATTTGGAGGCGATGGACGAAGAAGAGGACAAACACAAAACGTTTCAAACGCCGCTACTAAACTTTATTGATACAACCGTTTATGTATCATCTATCGCACACACGTCTCCCGGAATTTGCACACGTCTTTGTTACCTTCCACCTTGGTACAACCGTCCGTCGTTAGAGCTTTTTTAAAAAATGTGTAACATCAACGTCCATGTCCGTCGTCTCCGGTTTTTTTTTCTTCAAATATTTATAACATTAACCAGCTCCCCGGTTTACTTACTCTTTGTTCAAACGTGTAATTCGTAATTATAAAAACGTAACGCAGAAGTAAGCTGCGTTACTTTTTATCGGTAATGGTAACGGTAACGCGTTCCTTTTATTTTGAAGTAAAGTATAGGTCGGTAACGCGTTCCTTTTATTTGCAAGTAACGAGTAACGTATTTCGTTACTTTCTTTTCGCTAACGCCTACAACACTGATACATAGAAAGAAGCTGGCAGGTATTCGATACCATTTTGGTGCGAAAGGTATCATCTGGTACAAACCGTTTTGTAACATGCTTGTGGTTTTGTTTTTTTATGACTCAATTCAATTCTGCGCGAACTGCATATTGTCTTTATTCACAGAGATATTCGTAAACACGTCTAAAGGCTATTTGTTTATAGCGTGAGAAACCAAACAATAGTTTCAAACAGTACACACCGAAACATGGAAAAAAAACAAAAAGCGCGTGACTTTGACATTTTGAGATTATGGTCCGGCTTCAAATCACGCCTCAACCTGTCGATAGCAGCATTTAGAAAGCGCCCTGCGGCAACACCAGACGTTCATACAGACTGCGCGTACACTATATATAAACTTTACCTAAGTCTACAATGACGACGTCCCAGATAAGCACATTTGAGACAGGGGGTGCGCTGTTCACAAACAAAACAGAGATAGGTACCAAAACAATAATTAAATGTCGACGTATGCTCAGAGCAAGCTTGTGGCACGCATAAGCATTTAATCTTCGGTATTTTTTTCCGAACAAGTCATTCACTTATGTCACCTAATTTGAAAATTTTTGGCAAACTCATTTTTAATAATATTGTGAAAAGTCATGGGAAACACAGGCTTGATTGACCACAAACATTTAAAAAATGACGAAAATAATCTCTGGAGAAGGGGAACAAGAGGGACAAAGGACAAACTCATCTAGGTGACTGGTGCACGACCAAAAAAATCCACCTGGTCCGGGTACCACTACCAGCCTACGTGCACCAGTCACCTAGCTGTGTTAGGAGATTTGTGTTTGTCCTTTGTCCCTCTTGTTCCCCTTCTCCAGGAATTATTTTTGTCATTCTTGTCCAGCTCGCTTGCACCTTTGCATTTAATTGCATTATAATCATCATTTAGGAAATATTTTTTTTTTCAGAAGTGCTTAGCTTAAATTAGCTTACCTTTCTAAACTACACATGCGCTATCGCGCAGGTGATTTCGATAGCGGTGAAGCCCTAACACATCTCGTCAGATGATATGAGGACTGTCGAGTAACACGAGTACACGAGCACAGGACGCTTTACTTACCAAAAAGCAGCAACGCGAACAAGAAGGCCAAACTTCCGGGATTCATGGTGACTTTCAGCGTTGGAGCGAGTCGGCGGTCTGCCAATGGTGCGTCCAGCTCTTATGACGACGACGACGCAAGTGGTGGGGGTGCCGGTATAGACACGCGTTGCCTCCGGGATATGCAAGCCTCCAGGAAGGTGCCTCCTCTATCTCTCACCGAAGTAATCGACCTTGAACCCGGAAAACTTCAACCCGAGAGGAATACGCAGCAATAACCGAGCCATATCTCTAAATGCCATTTCTGTATGTGGCCGTATGGGCTCTTATGCTATTTAGGGTAGGCTTGGAGGAACTGGCTGACTGCGCATCTGATAGAGGAAATGAAGGAAGGTACACGTTGCCATGATTTTATCGAGATTAATTATTTTTCTTGGCTCGTGTGGCAAACCCAAGGTTGGATAAGACTTGAGCAATCTTTTGCATGAGGGGATTGTAAGAATGTCTGTCACGCGACCCCAAGGGAGCGGCTTTGCACTACCAGCCTACGTGTGCATATAAATTTAGATGTGCGTCTGAGACAACCTACCTGGCTGTCTCACGTTAACCCCAATAAATCTTTATTTTAAACGAATATTATAGCCTATAGTATAGATACAATGGTGACGACTGTGTCATTGACTCCCACCTGCCTGTCTCACGTTAACCCCCATAAATCTTTACTGGTGTTTTTAAACGAATATTATAGCCTATAGTATAGATACCATGGCGACGACTGTATCATTGACTCATTAAGGCGCTCAGTAGTTGAGATAGAGTGGATGCGAGCGAGAGGATTATAAGGCTTAGGATTGAGAGCGTTATCAGTTAGTTCGACTAATCTTATTTTGAAATGGTATTTATAAACAACAATGTTTACTTTACAGATTTGAGCATTATAAGTAAATGAGGAAGCTGCGTAGTTAGTTGCAATTGTCCCCTCTGCGCCTCGTGCGCTCGTAGCCACTGTGCCGCAGATTTGTTTTGTAAGTGCTCCTTATGTTTTTGTGCCTTTGAAATTTTTGATATATGATGAGTTGGTTGAATGTGATTTTTCACTGTGACGCATTTTTTTTGTCGAACATTTTCTTGGGAGTGTTAATAGCCGAAAATTATTCAAGGCCGCTTCGAACGATTCAAACTTTTCCTCCTGTTTGACAGGGAGTAGAAAACAACGCTTTTATTAAGCATTTTTTAATACGTATGTGCCGTGCCAGTTAGCTGTATTGTAGCTTGTTTACTTTATCACAATTCCATGGAAAATAGTTTCATCTACGCATTTCAATCTCAAAGTACGTTTGAACCTTTATTATATTACCAGCGCCTTTATAATTTTCAACCTTTTGAAATATCAGTCCTTTGGCGCACGCAGCACGGCCGCCAGAAAACAATTAGATGGAGTTTATTAGTACTTGTGAAATCCGGATTGATGTGTTCTTGCAGGTTCTTTTGTTCGTTTGGGATTCCCTTGTTCTTTGCTTTTGTGTATGTGTGTTTTTTTATTTTTACGCTGGTTGTTTTTTGCTGGGTTTTCATTCCCAATGAATATCGGTTTCGAGTCAGTGCTTGTTCTGTGTACTCCCTTTGCTTGTCTTCGTTTGTTTTTGCGATGTTTTGTTATCGTGTGTCACATACCGTCAGAGTGTCACGTCATGTCGTGGCGTAACCAGATGCCAAAGTGTCATATGTGACGCCATAGTGTCCCTTGACACTATTCCATTTATAGGAGAAACTGTCCCTCTACATTTAGCGGCGTAATGTTCCCGCTAAATACAGCATATCAATTCTCTCGCTACATTTAGGGGAATAACATTTCCGCTAGATCTCGTGGACAAACGTTTCCGCCAAGTTTAGCTCAGAAATTTCCCAGCCATGACTTACATGAAACACCCCGGGCTCCGCTGCGAAACTTGGCCACTAGCAGCTATCGTCTTAAAAGAAACGCACTATAGGATCCCCTGATGAAGCGCATCCGGAGTAACTTGTCTGTTAGGAATACGACTATCCGTACGAGGCACCAAATTCCATAGCGAGTAGCCTGTTGGCCAATCAAATCCTGGCTAAGGAATCACAAAGCCATGATTTCATGTGTCTTTGTCTTTCGATTCTGCCTTGTGCCATGACGAAGTCCGCGGAATTTGTATAAGGTGGCCACAGGGGACCTAATGGCGCGTTTACACTTACGGATTCGCAGGTGGATCTGCACAGGCGGAAAGGGAATTTCGAAGTCAGGTGGCGAAATCAATTCGTCGCTGGCGGAGAATCTGTATGTGGGTCCCGAACTGATCCAGATTTTCCGCCAGCGACTAGTTCTATTCGCCGCCCGGCTCTAAAATTTACTTTCCACCTGCGCGGATTCGTCAGCGCCTCCGGAAGTGTAAACGAGCCATTACGCTGTAAAGCAAGCTCGAAACATTGTCGTCTGCACATTTGAAAGCTCACGCTTCCACCGAATGTACGCTGAGGTGGTGAATTTTGCCTTGGGAAATTTCTAGGCGTAGTTAATTTTCTCTACAAATAAGACCAACATACTTGCCCAAGTCAACGGCGGACCTTTTTGCTCACAACCGAGTTAGCGATAAATTTAACTTGTGGCACCAAGCAGACAAGCATGCGCATATGCTTGACCAAGTCTTGACTAGAATGAAACCGAAAGCTCTATTTTACGGTTTGTTTTAGTTCTCGAGATTCTAGCTCCAACAGAACCCGTCTTCGTCCTTTTTGTCACTTTTCTTTTATTCCCGCGTCCGAGGAGAAATTTTGATATTCCTTCGATCGTCACAGATCGCGCATAAATAGAAAAGTCAGGTTTTCTGTAAATATGTATGGTTGTTGTTATTTTTATTAACTATCATTAAAAACAGGAGCTATGGCCTCTCTGACAACAATTTGCGTGGTTTGGATGGTGTTAAATTTGATTAGATTAAACATTTTTGCATAAAATATACATATACATCAAATCAATCTTAAATATATACCCATATAAAAAATACAATATCGTTTTTGCCAGCGAAAATAAGATTAGAAAAAAATTCATCTGATTAATGAGAAAACTCGAACTACAACATTCAAAATCAATAATCTCAAAAAGGTAATTATATATCAATCTTTATTTCGTATGAAGATCCCTTGATTTGATCCCGAAATATTCGATACAAATTATATCTCGTAAAAGGTTTGAAATATAATTTAGCAAGGTTGGCAGAAATAGTCTAAAACGTGTTTGGAAATACGAGTACTGGTATACATGGTGTTCGCAGACAGCTGAAACACTTTGCAATATAGTGATAGAAAGGTATCGTGATGCGAATCAGATATACATAAAAGTACATATTTGGAAATATAAATAGAAAAATACACTTTGCCAGAGAAAACACATTAAAAACAATTGCAGTGGCTTAGCTCGGCTATGCCAGGATATACGTAGCGTAAGCTTAGGTTCAGCTGGTTATTCTTAGCTTTCCCGGTTGTCTAGGATTAGCTTGATTATCATGCTTACTGCTGCTTCAATGACACACACATGGTATACGTATTATGTGACTACTTCGGGATCCGATGAGATAAGCTTCTCCACTCTTCTGCGGCGCTGAGCAGCAATTTCGCTCTTCTTCTCCGTGGCTATACTACACTGGCAAACGCCCCGCTATATGTATAGGAACTGACTACGGACCGGTGACGGGGCCCCTCACTTTAGAAACTGCACTACGGTGACGGGGCAACAGCAACCGATACAGATGTCCAATGAACTGCCCATTCCGGAAGTGCCTCGTGGCGCTGTGGGTACAGCGTCGGCTTCAGGAGCTGGGGGTCGGCGGGGTCGCGTTCTGGACGATACTTGTTTTTCAGTGACGTCACTGCTCCTCGCGCATGCGCAGCACGGCTCTCCAGGAGCCACGCGAAACGTCTCAACCTCGGCCAGTGTAGCTTACGCTACAAAATATATTTGATAAATCACTCCGTAGAACTGGTTGAGCTCGAGTGCTATTGCATACGAAGAACAAGAAAAAACAAAAAAAAAAACAGACATAATCTTCATAACACTAATCAATTATAAGAGATAGTTTTAGAATATTGAATACAGTCTGAATATTGACGTTGACATCTTGCGCTCCAAATGATTTCCCCACATAATTCACATTTCGCATGTTTCGTAGTGGTAAGGGAAGCAAGCAGGCCTTAAATGAGTAAAAAAAAAAAAAAACATTCGCATATATTTTGTTTGTATCCCTCATTCTTTTGAGACAAAAGCACAGGGACAGCTACATCTGTATTGTTTCTTCCCACGTCCCAAGCAACCTCGAAACGCCATCATGCTCATGACTAATCCGGGAACCTTTTTCAGCGGTGATATTGCGACGTCATGGTGGAATTACCCAGTTTTTTTATCGTTTAGTTAAAGGAGCTGTGCAACAATTTCATTGCTCTTCTTAAATAATTTGGGAGTTGGTGGCTTGACCTTTCTGAGGTAAAGAACAAAAAAATGAAAGCCGCTTCCAACTCCCTGTACCGCCGAATTCGAGCGCAGCTCTTGAGGAAGAGGAGGAGGGAAGGGTACTGGGGGGAGGGTATACCCCTCCTCCCTCCTCTTCACCTCGTGATCCTACCTGCTACTCCTCCTCCCCCTCCTTCACCTCCTCCTCCTCTCATCCTTCAACCTCCCCTCGTCTCCTCCTCCTCCCTCCTCCACCTGCTGCTCAAGGGGGGGGGGGGGTCACGTGACCTCGGAGGGGGGGGGGGGGGGCGTCCCTCGGGGGGGGGGGGGTCACGTGACCTCGCGGTTACGCCGACGCCGACGCTGCTCAAGCCGGAAACGGGCGCCTAATGGCGAATTCGGGTGGTCAGTCGTCGGCAACTTATTTTGCCGGGAAGCCGGCAATAGTGTTCGCGTGGTCAGTTTCCGGCCGGCGCGCACCGTTCGGGTGGTGGTGCTCCGGCAAGCACCGGCAACTTTCCGGCGCTTTTTCCGCCCGAGCTCCAAACGGCCGGGCGAGTGGGCGCCAGACTGTATCCGGTGTCGTCACTTCCGAAATGGGAGAGAAGGTCAGTGAGAAAAAATGAAGGAAAGAGCGAAACTGATCTGAAGTCACTTCAGCAGCCACTATTCGAGTCAATCCAAGGGGTTGACTCGCCGCCGTCACATGGCTGACGGCGGCGACAGCCTCTCGCTAGCGGTGTTGAGCGGGCAAGAGGTGAAGTAAACTGCCACCGTCTGGCGTTTCGTGTTCGGGTGGCGAGGGTCACGTGCTGTGCCGCCGGCGCTTTTCTGGTTACCGGTTCCGCCGGCTCGGTTTCGCTGGCGATTGACCACCCGAATTCGCCATAAGAGCTGCGCTCTAAAAACCGCTTTTGCCTGCATGTCCTAGTTTTTATTTTAAAAAACTTGACAAAGATTGAGGTTTTCGGGGGTGTAGCCCGAAACAACCCATTCCCGTTTGAACCCGTCCCATTTCGACCCATTCACGAATCGACCTTCCCGTTTGAACCCGTCCCGTTTCGTCCCCTTCCCGAAACACCCTTCTCATTTGAACCCGTCCCGTTTCAACCGATACTCGAAAGACCCTTTGCGTTTGAACCCATTCATGTTTAAGCCATTTGTATAAGACTTTGCGCATCACAACCTTTTCGGGAAAAGTCTAATCGTTCTAACCCTGGTCTGCGCACCTTTTCTGCTTAAGAATATATGTTCTGAAGTATTATTGCATGCCAATGTTTTCTAAAAATATGCACCTCTTTCAGGCAAGCTTGGAAGTAATATATTATTCGTACTTCAACCACTTAAAGTGCTTTTGCTTTTTTTACTTCAAGATGATCCCCATAACGTGCAACCGCGAAACGGTCTATGTACAGTACACTCTGCGACACCGTTACTGCATAGACGACCATGTCGCTTTTTTAGATTTTACTTCAAAATAGTATTAGCAGACACCAAATTTTAGGGCTTAAGCTACTGGCTCAGATGAGCACTTCCAAAGCCAGTAATAGTTTTTATAGCAACCTTTTAATTCTGTGATATAAACAGCTGCACCGCCGATCGGTTGTTCGCGCTGTGTACAATAATGAAGTGTTGCATACACAAGCCCATTGGGTAAGCTAAAATTAGCATCGCCATCGCGACGCTATTTTTAGGGTAACCAAAGTGCTTGCGTACGTTATTCTGAAACCTCATATTAGTGATCTTGATATCTTGGAGAGCGATAAATCAGGCAGGGTGACAGGCATATTATTGCGACTTTATTTTCTTTTACAATTTCAAACAATCAACATTCGCGCACACAGGAAAGCATCACAGACCGGAAAATGCATTCGCTTTGTTGAGAAAGTCAAACAGAAGGAAAATCGTAAAGGCGACACTCCAGTTCTGATAGTTTGCAGTCCTTGCTGACTCACTTATGCCCCCTGGCCCACACGGCACCACTATTTGCAAGCTGCTGCAAGGATACCCTTGTCAAAGCCCTATCCCGTATGATCAAATCGATGAAGCTGTAAATGTTCGGGTGAGCCCTCCCTGACACCGCTTTTATCTTACGGTGCCATGTCTCCAAGGTTGTTCCGGGAGAGGGGGAATTGAGGTCAGCGAGGAGGCCAGACATTAGATACTTGAACCTAATCAACTGTTAACGAACAATACAAACGAACCGACCCAACTGATAACAAACGATGGCCGTGTCGGGAAGGTTTTTTCGGGAGAGGGCGAAATGGGAAAGGATGAAACGAGAAGGTCGTTTTGAACCGGGTCGAAACGGGAAGGTATAAACGGGAAGGTTGAAATGGGAGTTGTAGGAATTCGCGTACCGCCTCCGATTCGCCATTTCCCACGTGGTCCATCAACAACCCGAGTCCAACCTGGTTCTTTCACGGGAGCGGGATTCCGCTCCCCGTTTATTGGTACAAAACACAACGCTACAAAACACTCAATCTACACTACAAATACACGCGACATTACACAAATATTTACAAACGCACGTTAAGCCCAAAGCTAAACACAAAGAGGGCCCCCAGGCCTCGTGTACCACGATTACCCTAGATCCGGTCGCCCTCGCACTTGCCTGCCGGTTTCGGTGCTGTCTCGAATCCTAAGAGACTTTTGCCTCCCGGTTACCCGACTATATCGATCGATGGGCGAGGAGGTTCCTCCTCGCCCGCAAGGGGCGCCTGCAGCGCCATCCAGTGGCTAGGAGAGGAAGCGGACCGTCGGGAGCCGAATTCGAGATCCCGATCGACCCCGCGGCGACACGACCATGTGATCGTGTCTGAGGCGAGGCAACTGCATAGCCGCCCCGCAGCACCTATGCCAGGTTGGTTTGATGGGCGCCCTCGAGAATGCACGGTTCGCCATTCTCCCCTCTCCTAAAAATCGAAGTACGCCGGAATTCAGAGGTACGGCTAGGCTGCTCGGGAACACCGTCGCTTTGTTTGGCCTGGAGACCCCCCCGCACGCACACCCACACCACTGGTCCCATGGGTCGTCCTCACTGAGGTCCATCAGTTCGCCCGAGGCCTGGGGTGCGCGGCCACCGCACACCTCACAGCAGACTGTGTCGACTTCGGCTTGGCGGCGGCCTCCGGGGCAACGGGGTCCTTGAGCAGTGTGCCTGGCCATTATGAACTGACCCCCCCATGGAATGGTGCGCCGGAGAGGGACTGGTTGTGACCCAGCTGCGACAGCCCTCCCGGAGCGATGCGGGGCTGGAAGTCCAATGTCACTGAGAACTGCACCCCGGCGTCCTGCGTGGCGTCGCCGACGTCCGAACGAGGCTCCCCGAGCTGTGGTTCCGGCCGGGGAATACGCTGCCCGAAGACGAGGAGTTCAGCCCAGGCTGGTGTTTGTCCAAACGGCGACTCATCCTTTCATCGTCTCCCATGAGAGGACCATTCGGTGCACACCAAGTTGCGTCTCGAGGCAGCAGCCGCAGGACCGATGACAGTTTACCAGCCGAACGCCGTGCACAAAAATAAAAACATTGAAAGCAACAACAAGAAAAAAAAAAAAACACTGAGGGTTCCGAGGCATCCTCCCCCCCCCCCCCCCCCCCCCAAAAGGAAAAAAAAAAAAAAGAAACAATGCCGGGAACGCCGATTTCGGATCGTTCACCCTCTTCTTCCCTTTCCCGGGCCACGCACTCTGCGAGGTCCCGATCCCATCGGGTTGCCTCCGGCTACGCGTGTTGTAGCTGTGCCGCGGTGGTCCCAGAAAATCCTGAGATCGTTGGTGCCCGCGAATGCCCCTTTGCGGCAGCTTGACCGGCTCATCCCCTTCCCTGGGGAAAAAGGGTTTCAGTTCGCCGATGTGAACTGTCCCGCGGACGAGGTCAGAATTCTGGTCCCTTAGCGTGTATGTCAGTCGGGACTCCTTAGAATCGATGACGAAGGGGCCAACCCACTTGGGGGCCAACGCCGCCGAGAAGAACTTACTCGCATTCCTCTGAACGTGACTTCGCCGAAGAACACTCTTAGAAAAAAGGGGACCAAAAGGAGGTAACAGACCGCCTTTACCACCCTCCTCCCGCCCAGGGGTAAAGCGCTCCGCTCGTTACCTCCTCAAGCGCAGCAAACACGGAGAATGCGGTGCTACCAGGTGAAGTTCGCCGCGAAGGGGCACGAAGGCGGCATGTATTACCTCCCAGAGGGTGCACCTGTTTTGCACTGCCAAAGCCTGGGCGCTGCGATTGGCTGTGGAAAGGCGCAAACGAGTTTGCTAATTGGTCTCCTCGTATGACACGTGATTATTCGCGCATGCGTGGGAGAGCGCCTGCCCGGCCGAAGAGTGTCCGCGCCTTCGCCGCCGACGCGCCCGGTCATGACGGCATAACGGTGTTTCTTCTCGAACGTTCGACGGAGGCGTCCCGGTGCAGGAACGTTCTTTATTGTTCTGTTCGGTTCAGTCTCTTCTTACGAGGTCACCGAGAGCGCTGCATTGACTTCAGTCGAAGATCCAAGTCGTGTGCACCGTATGCAGGTAAGGAAATGTTCTGCGCGGTCGGCAGTTGGCGTCGGTTATGACCGCCCGGGAAGACGACCCCCGTCTTCCTTAGACAAAGGGTTGGCGGACATGTTGGCACGTTTGAAGGCGTCGAGCGTTCGATAAAATTAGTGTGTGGCGCGAACGCATACACGGTTTAGACCATCGAAGTTCATAAAGAGCAAGAAAAAGGAATGACTGTCGCTTGCACTAGCGCACATTTAGAAGGTTGACATACGCTAACCAGTGGCTTAGCCAGCAGCTTTTCCCGGTGTATGTGTGTGCGGGTGGACGAAGGGGGAGAGCGGCGGTTCGGCGAGCCGGGCCTTGGCCGGGCGGCAAGACGCCTTTTCAATCGGGTGTCGCCTACGTTTAAATGGGCACTCAAGCGGTTTTTGGGGAACCTACGTTTCGGTGCGATGGCGTTAAGGAAGTGTCAGTGAATGAGTATCTTCAGTTCTAGAAGGCAGAACCGCCTATAAATCACGCAGGAATAAAATACGTGCGGACTCTTTTCTGTACTTGCGAGGACCAATGAAATTATCGTATGTTTGAAAATTTTGGCGGCCTTTCTTTCCCCGCTGCGTTGGAAACAACCGCAGCGACAGACCAATCACAGGTCGAAGAGACTGGTTGCGCGCGTTGCATGCCGGTCGTGGGCCGGCTCCTTCATATGCGAACATGGCGTCGGTGGTGATCGTTGGCGTGGTCGGCGTGGTGGAAGCTCATCGTTCCGCGTAAAAGCGCTATCCTTTGACTGTGAATTTTCGTCGTGTGTCGCTATGATAACCCAGCACGTACTAGAAGGGAAGATCCACCTACTCGTGCGGCGATCTCGTGGCGGCACTCTCAAGACAGCAGAAACGCCCGTGCCGTCGTGTTTGTTTACTTCGACTACAGTGGTGCTTTCTAAGCATTTGTGTCCTCGAACATCGCCCGGATTTCTCATTTGGCGCATTTCATGCGTGTGCTCAAGTTCAAGGTATTACTGGCGCGTACCGTATAAAGGATGCGAATTTTCATGCGTTTTCATCACCGGAGAAAAGTGATTAGTGTTAGCAATCCTGAACGCTCGCAACGTCTATCTGATCACGAAATCATATTTCTACGTTGCTATATCGCTGCTAAGATTACATCGTCTTTTATAATCGTAGAAAAGGCGTGTGGCGATATTTGTACTATTGGCAAAGTCATGTATTAGAGTCGTGATCGTCCAAGACGGCTTACTGAATCTTTTTCTTTCATCCACTGTACCCTGCAAGCCTATCATGAAAAAAAAAAATAAAGCTTTAGGCTATAGAAAACTGTATGTCTATATTCTGTTACGGCATTGAGTGGCAGTGCGTCCCCTTTTTAGAGGCGCCGCTGAAACAGCTGACGACCCGCTGCGCTTGTTGCAGTGGATGCTGGTGTGTGTACGCGCGGCGCAGAGCGGTCGTTCCGGTTGCAACGGACGCAGTCGTAGGTGACGCGCTCGTTGCACATGTCTGAACCAGCCTCCTCCCGAGGCGAAAGTCAACGTGGCGACATCGTTTGACATCACGTACCAGAGGTTACGCTGCGATGCCAAACGTTGGTTTGGTTATGACTTGCCCCAACCGCGAATCGAAGAACGCCCGAAAAGGCCTGCGTTTCGTCGTCCTCGGAACCCGAACACGACTCCGAAGCGCTGCTATCGTCCACATCGCACGTCGGAGTGGCGTCAAGGGAAATCATCCCCAGGTTGGCTGTCCGCCGAAGAATTTCAACCTCTAACGGCGTCAGGTCCTCGAGCGTAGAGAACTGCGCCATGATCGAAGCTCGAATGAAAAAAATAGGTTCGGCCGGTGCGGCTCCCTCAGGATCACTGCGCGACGGCGGAACGTCGTCCAATGCCACTGGCCCGAGATCCTTTTGATAAGCGTGCGAGGACCAATGAGAGTGGTTTCGTTTTCGGATGGATCCGAGGTTTGGCGGCCTTCAATTACATTTTTATTAAAGAAATAATCACCGTACGACTATATTTTTTGGTTTTTAAGGATACTTAGGGCGTCTAGATTCAGTTGTCATCATCAAAACACGAACTCAAAAACCACTTGAGTGCCCCTTTAAGGCGTGAGGGGGTAGGAGGTTTTCTCTCTTTGGGGCCGTTGGTGTGTCGCGTCGGACGTTAAATTGAGGATCTGATCAGATATTTGAAAATCTCATAAGGTGGTTGTTTTTTGTTTTATTTTGTTTTTTCCCCGCAGAGCAGTAGTCGATCAGGCATTCATTGGCGGCACCGGCCAACCGGCGCGATTTATTCTCAATGTCGGTGATATTTGTAAAAATCAGTGTTAAAGGGACAATGAAGACGATTTTATTTAATTTTTGTAAATGGTGTTTTTATGCTTCTTGGGAACATAGCATGCTGCCCAATTTTTTGTAGACATTTGTGACGCGTATTTCTGTGCCTACGAAACAAGTAAAGAAACCGAAACTGAACAATCTCCATTCTCGTTTCTGGGCCCCCGAAAACGGAGGTGACGTAGGGAGTGACGTCAAGTGTGAATAGTCGGTATCGGTAGTATTTAGGAGATCGAGACTCTGGTTACCGCGGTGGATTATAGCAGCGCGGTGGCGCGGTTGGCGCGGTCGTTTCGCCGAAGCTGTCAACATGGACGGCAATGCCGCTCTCGCGAGCGAGTTCGAGCTTCCGTTCAGTGACCGAACACTAACGGAACGGGAGTACGCGGCGGCCCCCGACGGAGACCGCCCAGCCAGCCGGACCGAGCGGCCCGCATGCCGAAGGACGGACGAGGGGAAGATGCCGAGGGGAAAGCGACAGCGATCCGGCCGTTCCGGGATCCGATTCCTCCGCGGACGTCCTCTTTTCGTCAGCAACCCACACGTGAAAACTAGCGTCGCCCGAACGAATACTGGTCTTCAGTCGACCGTTAGAACAGCCATCTACATCTACCATTTTGCAGAATCCTTCGAGAACCGTGTTCTTTTTTTTATATTATTTTGTTTGCCCATAGTTGCTCGTTGCCCGTTTCGCATCCAGCGTAGCAAAGAAAAAAACAATTCTGCTGCTTTATTTACGGTTTAGTAATCATTTCCGGTCCGATTTATACTTTTCGTGGTTATTCGAGCGGAAATTAGAACAGTATTCCTAAAAATCGCGAACCAAAACGTGACCGAGGGCACGTTTCTCGTTTCGACCAATCGCTGACGCGTCTTTTGTGACGTCGCGCTTCTTGGCCCCGCATCGGTCACGTGAGCTCCGCTTCTCTTGGCTTCTCCCGCAACTCTCGGGGCGTCGCCCCAGTCGATCCCGGTACGATTATTACCGCGACTGTTTAATTGATTTGCGCGGCACACAAGCGCCGGTTTCGGCTGAAATTCGGGCAACGTGGCCTGAGACATGCCTGGAACCAAGTTCAATCGCCAAAAAGATGCCCGAAATTCCCTTCATTGTCCCTTTAAAACACTGATTTTTAATATCAGCGTTTTTTTTTTTAATTTGTAATTTAACGAGGTTTAATAAATAGTTTGGTAAAATGTCACGTTACCTTGAAATACCGAATAGAAATGTCTGAGCTAATTATTCGTGCGCTTCGCAAACATTGATAGTATTATATTACGAAATAAGGTCATGAAGTTGTTACAGGCACCGGGTTAGTAATTATATTGTCTTGGCATTTTCTTTGCGTGTGATCAGGCATTTCTAAAACTCTGATCATTCAGTAATCGAGTTAGATATAACTTAAGTTAGCATGATTTGAAGTTGATTGAATATATTTCTTTCGTCCTGCGGCAACGTTGTAGGGTGATTTCGTCGAGGGTACTGGATGCCTGCTACCTTGGACTCATCTCGTGACAGTTCTTAACACTGCTTACTGCAGGTAAGCGGAGTCCGATATTTTATTTTGATTTTCTTGTTCCAGTTTGTGCACTTGAAATGGGGCTCTTGATTTTTATGTTGATTTTGTGTGTGTGCTGTTCGTTCATTTCCGAGAGAAAATTGAGCGTATACTTCGAGTAAAATGAATTAGAGCAAGACACACAAGGCGCTTGAGTGTGTCCTTTTTTTGTGTTTTTTTTTGTGCGTGTTTTCGTCCTTGTGTGCTGTTCTTCTCATGTCTAAATAAGACATACATTCAATTTTAATCTGGTAAATTACTTCGGCAAGAATATTTACATATTTGCCGAAGCTCGACATTCGGCAGTTAGAAATTATTCGTGCGCTTCGCAAACATTAAAAGTAGTATATTACGAAATAAGGTCATTAAGTTGTTGCCGGCAGAGAGACTAGCAATTATAGTGTTGTCTTGGCTTTTTCTTTTTTTGCGTGTGATCAGGTTTTTTTTAAAAGTAATCATTCAGTAGGCGAGTTAGATATGGCTCAAGTTTGCATTATTTGAAGTTGATTGAATATATTTCTTTCGTCCTGCGGCAACGTTGCAGGGTGATTTCGTCGAGGGTACTGGATGCCTGCTACTTTGGACGCATCTCGTGACAGTTCTTAACACTGTTTACTGCAGGTAAGCGTAGTGCAATAGTTTATTTTGATTTTCTTGTTCCCATTTGTGCACTTGAAATGGGGCTCTTGATCTTTATGTTTATTTTGTGTGTGTGCTGTTTGTTCATTTCCGAGAGAAAATTGAGTGTATACTTCGAGTAAATAAATTAGAGTAAGACCCACAAGGCGCTTGATTGTGTCTTTTTCGGTGTTATTTTTTGTGTTTTCGTGCTTGTGTACTGTTCTTAATTCTCATGTCTAAATAAAACATAAATTCAATTTTAAATTTTAATCTGGCAAATTACTGCGGCAAAAATATTTACATTTCGCCGAAGTTCGACATTCGGCAGTTAGAAATTATTCGTGCGCTTCGCAAACATTAATAGTAGTATATTACTGAATAAGGTCATTACGTTATTGCCGGCAGAGAGACTAGCAAGTATATCGTCTTGGCATTTTTTTTTTCTGCGTGTGAGCAGGCATTTTTAAAAGCTGATCATGCAATAGGCGAGTCAGATGGCTAAGTTTGCATTATTTGTAGTTTATTGAAAATATTTCTTTCCTACTGCGTCAACTTTGTAGGGTGATTTCGTCGAGGGTACTGGATGCCTGCTACCTTGGACGCAACTGCAGGTAAGCGTAGTCAGATATATTATTTTGATGTTCTTGTTCGCATTTGGGCAATTGAAATGAGGTTCTTGATTTTTTAATTTTCTTTGCGTGTGTGGTGTTCGTTCATTTTCCAGAGCAAATTGAGGGTATACTTCGAGTAAATAAATTAGAGTAAGACACACAAGGCGCTTGAGTGTGTCTTTTTCGATGTGTTCTTTTTATGTTTTCTCGTCCTTGTGTGCTGTTCTTCTCATGTCTAAATAAAACGAATTCATTTTTCATCTGGCAGAGCACTTCGGCAAAAATATTTGCATATTTTCCGAAGTGCGGCACTTAGGCTTGGCGGTCATAGGGATCTGCTGTGGTGCTGAGTAGCTAATGTGGTGTAGCGCTCTGTGGTGTATGTTCTTCCTCAGTCCTTGTCTTAAAGCGCAATCATGTTTTTTTCACGTACAATACCAACTCGCCCAACAATCAGCACTTGTATATACTAACCTGCTACAGTAGTTGTACCCCTTTGACTAAGATTTGTTAGTCACCTAAGTAAATTGGGGTGACAAATTTAAAACTGACCGGTGAATACAAAGTGCTTACTAATCTATGATTACCACCCGCCATGTGATAATTTTAGTCAGTGGTAGTTAGTCAATAGTTAAACTGGTCACGTCCGGTAAGTATGGTCGATGCTTTATAATGCTGGAATCAGTGGCCCATCAAATGCTCCAAATGCGTCTTAGAAAAATCTAATATTTCTTCACAGTTTCTTCAAATTGGGGATGATATGTTTCAACTTCATATCACATGATTTCCACATTTTTTTGGTTCCAGGCAGGCAGTGCAATCTACCCGGTGGCTGTCAGCTCAAGCCTAATTAATCCTGAGGCGCCCAGCTATGCGGCAGTGGAGGGAGATCTCGCAGCCGCGTCGCCTGCTGAGGCAGTCCTGGTTGCATTCTGCCTCTAGTTCATCTTTAGCTACGACTAGAGCCCCGAAAGTGTTGTTCCAGATGCCTTTATTGCGCTTAGTGGTTTAATCTTAGAACTTTTATAAGATGTCTAGTCATGCCATTGATTTTTATGCCATTTTGTTTGTGACAGCCACAATAAAACATTGTCATGTGATTTCAAAGTGATTCCATCAAGTGTGCATTTAACCTGTAATAAGGTGGTGAACTGGGCCAGTTGGTTGCTGTTATACATGATGGGGAAAACAGCTCGGAAAGCCCGGACTACGAAGAACAAACATGACAGGACAGCACTTTTCTGTCGTGTTTGTTCTTCGTAGTTCGCGATTTCTGAGCTGTTTTCCTCATCGTGTGCATTCAACCCCAAAGTGAATCATAGTTCCCTCCAAAAGGAGGTAAAAGCAGCGCCCTCAATTACGTCGTCTTACCTCTCAAAAGGGTTGAAATTCCCCCCTAAAGGAGGTAAAGGCTGACCCATAAATGATGCACTTTTAACACCAAAAGGAACTAAGGTTACCTCCAAAAGGAGGCAATGTTGCACCCTAACCCAGGGGGTAAGTTTGCACCCTCGATGCAGGGGGTAACGATACCTCCAAAAGGGGTTGCCCTGTGTGCAAGTCGGTTACCCCCTTAAGGAGGATACTACAGTACCCTTTTTTTTAAGAGTGAACGGTGTCGCCCACCTCGAACTGCGCATCGCGGTGGGCTTTGTCGTAGGTGTTCTTCTGCTCCTCCCGCGCGCGAGCCCTGTTTCCGCGAGCGGCGTCCAGCGCCCGCGACTGTCGCTCTCTTGTCCGCGTCGCGAAATCCTCGTGCGAGGGGACCGCTCTGGCCGCGCTCTGTCGCGGCCGAAGAACTGCATCGGTCGGCGTAGAGAGTTCTCTGCCGAAGTTCAGCAGCGCGGGCGTGAACCCAGTGCTGCGGTGGAGGTTGGACCGCAATGCAAACGAAATCGAATCCAAGTCAGATCCCAGTCCCGCTGCTTACGAGCATACGCCCCAAGCAGCGGCTTGATGTCGCGGTTCCGTCGCTCGGTCACATTTGCTTGGGGATGGTAGCACGAAGTCTTACAATGCTTAATCCCGAGGGCCTGGCAGGTTGCCGCGAAGACTTTCGAGCAAAATATCGAGGCGT
>JABSTQ010002188.1:0-28184 GCA_013358835.2 Ixodes persulcatus | reverse complement strand
CGTCTTATGTTTTAGAGAATGTTTCCTCGACAAGACCCCAGTCTGTCGTGAGTTCCGACTATGTGAGGAACTTTAGCGGTATAGTTGAAGACGACAAGGTGTACCAGGTCTACTGGGTCGGAGACGCGCGAACAAAAGGAGGGTTCTACGACGCGAAAGTACTCTACGTGGCAGGTGAGTAGAACTGAAGTACGGCAATCGATGTACAAGTGCTTTGCATAACATGCTGAAGGCTTAAACTGCATATTCAACCGAAGCATTCTTTAGAGAGATGCACTCATTGTCAGAACCTTGCGCTGCAATACTGAAATGCTCTTGACTCAGCCCGAGAGGTTTAGGCTACAACGTTTATACCGTTCTATCGGGTGTGGGCTATTGGCCTTACCGCTGTGTCGCAGCTTATTAATATTGTTTCATGAAGAGCGCAAGCAAAAAGCATTCGCGAGCGTAGTTCAGATATGTCTGCTGCTCGCGTTTGTCCGTAGAAGCCAGGGCTGTCTGTTGTAGCATGCATGCTTGCTCTCTAGCTTCAACGGAGTCGCATACGTTTTGTGAATTGAAGTGTATACGGTCGTCCCGAAAGGTTCAGACATCGAGGCCGCTTCTCTGAAACATGCTTAGGGTGCATGTGGACCCGTTTGTAAACGAATGTCCCTTTTGCCTGAAAAACGCAAATTTCACAAGTGAAAAAAAATATGGACGGCTACACACTTTTCCTGATTTTCGATGTCATGAACTACATTCATTTTAAGGACTTGTGAACTATTTGATAGCCATGCAAGATGGACACCTCGGCTTGCCAACCGTTTCATAGCCATCCAAGATGGCCACATCGGGATGGGAGCTTTTATATAAATGCTGTCCTTGTTGATGAAATTCCCTTGGCAGTGGCAGTCAGACGTCATCTAATGGACCATCAGGGCACGTTCCACCAGGGCAGCTGACTGGCAGTCAGTGTCCCAAATTACGTATCTTGATGGAATTTTTTATAGGGCCTCTATGGTCATTAACACCCACAGGATGATTCCTCCATTCGATAAGAGATGGGATGACTTAAACGCGTATTTGAAGCGCTTCGAAAATATCACCACTGGCTATAATTGGCCGAGAGAAAAGTGGGCTACGGCATTTAGTATGTGCCTTGGTGGAGAAGTTCTAAGGGTGTTCGTCCGGCTGTCCCCGGAGGATTCTATGGATCTTGTGAAAAGAAAGCTGGCATTGTTGCAGTGCTTTCGTTTCACCCCAATTGAAAAATCCCATATACATCTCATACGGGTCCTGTGTAAATTTTATACGCTGTTATTGGATACAGGATCATGTATACGTATACGGGACCCACATCCACATACAGGATCCCGTACAGCTATATAGTATATGTAATCGCACACAGGATCCCGTATAGCTATATGGGATCTGTATCCGCATAGAGGATCTCGTCTATATATTGAGACCTTGTGATCGGTTTGCCTTGCTGCATACCCTACCCGGAGGAATAAGACGAAGCCAGCGGTTTCACGAACAAGAAACTACATTTAATTGGATGTGGACGAGGCGATCAATACACTAACATCGTTAAAGGCGAGGCTCGTGTCCGGACAGTGACTGCCTCCGCGCCGATTCTTATTCATCTTATCAAGGCGGTGCGCGCAATGTGCGCGTGGCCGGCTTGACTCTGCCGCCACGCGGGAAAGTCAGCCGCCTGTGCACCATAGTCTGGCAACTGCTCTGGGGAGCCGCCAGGGTGCCCACACACTCCCCCCCCCCCCCTTCCCCCAGCCTTCAAATTTCGCCCGGCATGTCGTCTGCCCTCTCTCCATGAAGGTGTCCGCGCTCGTATGCCGCCCGGGTAGCGACGGTACGATGTGGCCGTCCGCTGCATCGCCGGCATAGGCCGGGTCCTTGGGGCCGTTCTGTAGGGGTGGCCGCAATCTATGGTTCACGGTCCCCTGGAACCCCTCTGACGCGCAGTCGTCCTTGGTGGCCTGGTCCACCACGAACCCGGTCGCCATCTCATTCTTATGGCGGAGTGTGACGACGGTGTTGTCCAAGAGGCATCTTGGTGGAGAAACAAAGAAGCAGACAACATTGGTGCTTAGTTGAGGGTTGAGCCTGACGCTATTTTCGCACGCTTTCCATAAAGTTAAAAATAACAAATCTGAGGTGGGCATACAATGTTGCCCCCCGCTCTTGAAAAGGGAGCAGACCCATGGAAATAGAAAACTACCCCCAAAATGGGAAAAAAGCAAAGCGAAGGGGACAAAAAAAGTTTCCTCTCTCTTTGGTGTTACCAATATCGCAGGTACGTTTTACCACCGCCGTGGAGACCAGGGAGGGGACTAGCGGAAAGGGCCTGCCATCAGTGTCGGTCCGGAACTGCGAGAAATCTTTGTCTCTTGCTTGGAAAAATTGTCTAAGGTCGGTGACATGAAGAGGTCCGGTTTCTTCACTAGACTCACCGTGAACTAGTTTGCTAGTGAGTGGTGAGCACTTTGCATACATTTGAAACGGGCATTCCCACCTGTTTGAGGGACAGGCTGCGAAGCCTCGAGCGGCGAGTGGGTGTGTACAACAGAGTACAAAATCTCTCACCTCGAACTGCATGTAACGTCGCCCCTGGTTGTACTGTTCCGACTGCTGCACTCGGGCAAAGTCGAGACTTCTAGGGCCTCACTAAGGTTGTCGTAGAAGCGGTTTCGCAGGTCCCCTGCGAACTTCATGTAGGGGAGAAGCCTTCCCCCAGACTCTGTAGAAAGGAGGGTGTTAAAAAGCAGTAACGAGAGCTCCTTGCCGAAATTCAATTGGGCAGGAGTGAGACCCGTTGACTGATTAGTGGGTGTACGGGTTGTGAACGCCAGCTCCGGCAGTTTCGCGTCCCAATTCTTGTGGCGCTCAGTGTAGGCCACTAACATCATCTTAAGGTTCCGAAGTACTCTTTCCGTGATGTTTGCTTGTGGGTGGTGCAACCAACCTCTGCTGCGTCGCGCGATGACAGCGCAGTAGAGGTTGGTTGCACTATTTCTCCACGGGGGCGCGGTGCCGTCGGGGTCGAGATGCGCTCCGATGGCAAACCGAAACTTAAAAACTTAGCAAAATGGACAATTGGGTGAGTTGGTAAGACTTCATTATAACTTACAGCGCGACTAGGACAAGGACAGACAGAGGAGAAAACACAGGACAAGCGCTCCTCTGTCTGTCCTTGTCCTAGTCGCGCTGTAAGTTATAATGAACTTAAAAACCCGTCGAATTTGTGCGGTTTTTCAGAAAGCGGTAATATGCTGCGCGTACCTTGTATCCTTGTGGAATTTGTTGATTTAGTGTTTTTCGATGATGCTGAGCAATTTTCTAAATGAAACCATGCCCTTAAACACAATATTAAAAAAGTTAATTACGCAAAAATAATTAACAGTCTAATTATCCCGGACTTAAATAATTTTCCTAAATAGGCCCCTGGACCAGGACCAAAGCGACACAAGTCTTTTCTTGTTGCGACGTGTAGTTTTCGCAATATCGAATTTGTCCACTTTTCGTGAAACACCATATATTTATATATATATATATATATATATATATATATATATATATATATATATATATATATATATATATATATATATATATATATATATATATATATATATATATATATATATATATATATATATATATATATATCTTACACAGACGCTGTTCATTGCAGAAGGCAGCTTAGCGGAAGTAAAAAGTACGTCTTCCAGAATCGCCACGAATTATGGCTTCTAAACGGATTAGGAATGTACAGACAGGGATCCTATGTGCAAAATAAGGACCACTGGGTGTACCAGCACACGTGGTTGAATAGCTTAACAATCTTGTGGGAGTGACTTGATCGGACCCAGGTAGAATCATCTGGAGAATTTTCCACTTACCGAATGAACTCCGGGAATGTTCTCCCTATCAGAATGTTAATCGTCTGTACGGGAACACCAGGACGGCGGTAGTTTCAACACTTATATTTTCATTTAAACTTTACCCGTACTTTATTAAAGAACCGTTTTCCAACCGCTAACACGCCAAACATTTGAGCAAATTGTTTTTGCTCATTGTTACTTAAAAAATTTAAGCTCTTTCATGCCGCGCACCTCACGTGACACAAAGTGCAAGTGCATGCACTAGAGCGCAAACATAGAGTCGAAGTTGCAAAATAAAAAGAGTTCCTGAGCCATATTTGTTCCTGCATTCCTTTCCAGAAAACAGGCAAGGATATCTGACGCTTAAGGCACAATAAGGATGAGATCAAAACCACGAGCTTCACTCCACCGCACGTTCCCAATCTACTCCTTCCTTTGCTAAAACTAAATAATATTTTTACCTTAATCGTTGTGTAGGAGCTATATTCCAATTTATAAAATATATTAACACAATTTGCACTGTTTACTTGGCAACTCACGTGGCCGCTATTTGCTAGGTGGTTAGGGTAAGGTTATGCTAAGGGTATGAATGGTGGTTAGTTTATGTTAATTTCAATGAAGGTACATCTTTGGGAGTCATGCTAGTACACTGAAAATTAATTACCACATTATCTAGAAGTATGCTCATTATTAATGAACCGCTTTCAATATGCGCCTTGACACCACGAAGCCTCATCCTAGTTTACATTGCACCGAGAGCCATGATATATATCTATCTAATTTGTTACATTTATTGCGGAAATAGGTTACCGTACTCGTAAAAGGGGAGTCTACCTGACTGTTATCGCCCAGGAATTTGTCACTGCATTATGGCCGTTTTCAGTGTAGAGTATTCTCAGCTGTTTTTCTACCTCTACGGAAAATTCATTAACTTTTGTTTTGTTTTTTTATGTTTGTTTTACACAACAATCCCCCACACAGAGTACATCAAAACTAAAACATATCCTAGTCAATCAAAAATATTTTTGCCATGCTTGGCTTTTAACGAACTACATGGCACTTTATTTAGCCGACTGGGCCGACCGCGAGTCCCGGTTCCACCTGCAGTCGGTACCCGCAATCAGCTATAGGTGTAGAAGATCTAACGGTGCACACTCGCACGGGTGTGTATATCTCCCCATAAAACAAACATTCGTAATTGGTGATAACGCAATTCATGCAAAGTTTCAAAGAAGGCAATAAATAGTTAGTGTTATCGACACAGGAATGAAGCAGATACCTGAGCTCTTAGTAGCGATTACCTTTGCATGATTCTTTCTTAGTGCTACTCATGCAAGCTCATGATTAACACAAAAGTTCGGGCGAGTTGGTTCCTCATGATCTACAGGGGGGAACAGCGCACCCGCAAAACAGTTACTCGAGTCAACACACATACAAAAGAAAGAGACACTTATGCCCGTGTCCCACTAGAGCGGCAGACGAACAAACGGCGGCGAAGCCTCAAACCAGGGTTTTACGCGATTTGAGAGGTTTTGCAGAATAAAGGAGGCTATGCTCAAACACGAGCATTATGCACGCGAGGGTATCTTTGGCAGTGTTAGGTATACATAATAAGGGTTTATTTAGAAGGCCAACCTCGGCCGCGTACAAGAGTCGAGAGGTAGAAACGGAATGGCGAACAGTGAATCCTTCCACGTCCGCCTACTCGAGGATGGCGCTGCTATCGCTCACAGTTGCCCAATGATCTGCTGCTTGCACAACATCCCTTCCCCAATACGGGACATAGTCGTGGTAGCGCCGTGGGGGTCTTCTCTCACGTTGAGGGTACCTAGAAGCTCCTGTTGTTGCAGGTTGGCTGGGAGAGCTCGGCCCCTGCGAAAGGCTTCCAGGCAGGTTAGGACCGTCGGGTCTAGGCGGGGAGGTGGTGGGGCTGGCCGGTAGGCTTGGACTTGGAGAATCTTCATTCACGCCCGGCAGTGGTGGGTCCTGGCCAACCACAGAGGTGTGATCACCATCGGTCGTGTCGCCACAAGTGTCACTGGCAGCTCCACCAAGGTCTAGTGGACTGGCACGGTTGCGGAGTTGATCAATGTGCCCTCGCCAAACGCGACCGTCGGAGAGACGAACTTGGTACGACAGGGGTCCGTTGACTGAAGCGGTGAACCCGGGAACCCACTTGGTGCTACCTTGATAGTTCCGTGCATACACCGCATCGCCGGGAAAGAACTCCCGAACTCGTTGAGAGCCGTCTCGGAAGTAACGCTCTAGAGATGATTCATCCAGATGAAAATTTGGATGCAGACGGTCTATGACAGATCGCAGTCGTCTCCCCATCAGAAATTTAGCCGGACTCTTCCCCGTAGTTGTTTGTAATGGGTAAGATGTGCAGGCCCAACAAGAAACGAGACACCATTGTTGCCCAGTCTCCCTCAGACAACTTGTAGCACTTGTTTTGTTTCGTGTACCATCCTCTCATTCTGACCATTGGAGGACGGGTGATAGGATGCGACTGTAATGTGCCGGATCTGGTTCTTGGTCGCCAACTCAGCAAACTCTTCTGACGTGAACGCAGTTCCATTGCCCGACACTAAAACTTCGGGAATGCCAAGGTGAGCAAACATCGACCAAAGTTTCTTGAGTACTGCTCTGGACGACATTGATTCTGTCAAGGAAACTTCCAACCACTTGGAAATCGAATTGACGACCAACAGAAAAATTTCCCTTTGAAGGGACCGGCAAAGTCAATGTGCAAACGAAACCAAGGTTTCTTCGTAAACTCCCATGGGTATACG
This sequence comes from Ixodes persulcatus, assembly GCA_013358835.2. Lineage (NCBI taxonomy): Eukaryota > Metazoa > Arthropoda > Arachnida > Ixodida > Ixodidae > Ixodes > Ixodes persulcatus. The sequence goes on along the minus strand of JABSTQ010002188.1, from coordinate 21,505 downwards.
GTGCCTTGCTGGGGGCTTGTCGAGTTTCTTGGCACATTTGGCAGCCAGCTATTTTGCGTTCGACGTGAATGTCGATGCCCGGCCACCACGCTGTGCTGCGTGCAAGACCTTTCATCCGCACTACTCCAGGGTTCTTGGTGTGTAGGGTGTCAAGGACTTGAGCCTATGCGGGACCCGGAATCACAACACGAGATCCCCAGAGCACACAGTTTTTGTAGCTGGACAGTTCGTTCTTCCTGGCCACAAAGGGGCAGAATTCCTCTGGTAGCACCCCTGAAGGCCAGCCTTGCAAACACCAGTGGTGCACACGCGACAGAACCGGGTCAGTCCGTGTTAATGCTGCGATCTTGGCAGAATCTAGAGGAACAACCGGCGCTGCCTCATGCAGCAAGATGTCTCCCAACGGTGGCTCGTGCTCATTCTTGACAGGAAGCGGAAGACGACTGAAAACGTCGGCATGTGGCAGCTTGGAGCCAGGTACGTACAACAGTTCGTGGTTGTATGCAGAAAGTTGCAGACTCCAGCGCAACATCCGAGGTGACAGCATTTCAGCAACAGGCCTGGCCTAGTGCAAGAGGCCCAGCAACGGCTTATGGTCTCTTAAGAGTTGAAACTTCCGACCAAAAACGTACTAGTGGAATTTTAGAACACCAAATTGCAAAGCCAGAGCCTCCCTGTCTATCTGCGCGTAGTTACGTTCTGAACAAACTTCTCGAGGCAAAGGCCACTGGCTTTTCAACGCCGTCTTCTCCCACTTGGCTCGGTACAGCACCCAGCCCGCACAGAGACACGTCGCAGGCCAGCCTTATGGGACGTGACACATCGTAGTGTGCTAGGACGGCTGTTGATTCCAGCAGGCTCTTGGCACTCTGGTACGCCTTTGCTTCAGTCTTTGTAAAAATCTATGCCTTGTCCTTGTCCAGGAGGCGGTAAAGTGGCTCCAACACATGTGAAGCTCCTTTCAGGAAACTGCCATAGGAATTTAAGGCTCCCAAGATCGACTGTAGCTCCTTCTTTTTCGTTGGTTCCGGAGCTTGCTTGATGGCTTGAAATTTGCACCCAAAGAACTTACTCCGTCCTTGTTCATACGGTACCCCAGGTACGTCACTTCCTTGTCCCTGAATGTACACTTGTCGGCATTCAGACGAACCCCATCGTCATGGATACGTTGCAGCACCTTAGGCAACCGTTCGTCGTGCTCGGCGACTGTTCTTCCACCAATGAGGATGTCATTCAGAAAACATTGAACTCCTTCAAGTCCGTTCAGTACTCCTTTCATGTAACGTTGGAAGATGGCTATACTGCCACTGCCACACCTAAGTGCAATCGCGTCACGTTGAACAGGCCCTTGTGCGTTGTCATGGTCTGCAGCATGGCGGTGTCCTCCTCGACACAGAGTTGTTGGTAAGCTTGATCCAAGTCAAGCCGTTAAAACACCGAGAAACCTCCCAGTCTTGCGAGCAGTTGCTCTGGAATGGGCAGTGGGTAAGTCTCCCACTTGACGACTGGGTTGAGCGTTTCCTTATAGTCTCCGCAAATTCTCATGGTTCGGTTCTTCTTTAGAATCGGAACAATAGGCGTCGCCCAACGAGAATGCTTGACCGGGACATAAATCCCTTGCTCCACCAACTTGTCGATGGCTTCGTCCACTTTCGGCAGAATAGCGAAAGGTACTTGCCGTGACTTGCGGAACTTGGCTGTGGCTTGGTCCTCCACTTCAATCCGCACCGGACGACCTGCGCTCTTGCCTAACCCAGGCTTAAACACCTTTGGGTAGCCCTCCAGCAGAGTTTTGACACTCGTCACCACCTAGCGTTGGTTGCGTATAGCTGGCTGGCCTTCTCCGCTGGAACTCTCGGAAACTGGAGCTCCGTTGAGCTGGTGCTGTCCTTCCGGGGATATGCATAACGGTTGAAACCAGTCTCTCTCCAGGATGCTGATGCAAGAGCCTTTTGTGACGAGTAGAGGTAGCTTGCACTCTCTACGGTTGTACTTGACAAGAACTTCCACTTCGCCCACGATCCGGACAGGCTGCTATGTGTAGGTCCGCACTCCTCTGGAACACGGTCGAAGTGCATTCCTCGAGATTCCCAGCTTGCTCAGTGTCCTCAGGTTGACAATGGAACAGACAGATCCAGAGTCCACTTCCATCGATACCTGCTGTCCGTTCACGGTGACCGTTGCCATGAAAGCTGGCAGTCCACTGGCGATGTGGTAAAGTCCGTACACTCCTGAGCGTCCGAACTTGCCTGGGCGTTTGTTGTCGCTCTTGGCCCTGCTCCTTGCCTGTTCCTTTTGACGGCAGGTGCGAACGATGTGCCCCTTCCGCTTGGAGAAATGATACTCTGCGTTGCGGAACCCACAGCTTGTAGCGTCGTGGTCGCCGTTGCAGCGGAAACACCGCCCTTTTCTTGTCGCCTTTGGCTCTCCTGAGGGTTCTTGTTTTCCGCCCGGCTTGGCACTCTTGGGCACTTGATCCATCCGATGTAAATCGGACGCCGGAGGCAACACTCCTCTGATGTTTTCCGTTTGCCGCGTGGCATACTCGGCAGTGACAGCCTTGTCGTACGCTTTCTTGAAGTCCAACGTAGTCTCAGCCAGGAGACGCCGTTGCAGCCCTTCGTCCCTAAACCCGCAGACGAGACAATCGCGGAGCATGTCTTCCAGGAAGACGTTTGCCGCGTGGCATACTCGGCAGCGACAGCCTTGTCGTACGCTTTCTTGAAGTCCAACGTAGTCTTAACCAGGAGACGCCGTTGCAGCCCTTCGTCCCTAAACCCGCAGACGAGACAATCGCGAAGCATGTCTTGAAATTAAAAGTCCGCGACGAATTCCGCTGTGCCTTCACCAGGCTGCTGACTTCGTTTGGGGAATGAGAAATGTTGTACGATTACCGAAGGCCTTGGCGTGAAGTGGCTTGTGAGCTTTGAAACGATGTCCGCGTACGGCGTGTCTGCCGGCTTCGCCGGCGAACACAGCGAGCGAAGAATAGCGTACGTAGCCGGACCGCAGACACTGCACAGCACTGCACTCTGATGCTGCTCCTCGACCACGCCGTTCAACGCGAAGTAGAACTCCATGCGTTCCCTGTACGTAGGCCAGAGTTCCGGGTGGTCCGGCGAAAACTCTTCCATGTGGCCCAATCCACCCATGAAGAAGTTCGGAACGCTAGGCTTAGCTTCCGAAGCAATCTCGTTCTGCCCGCTACCGCCGCCGCTACACAGCCACTCGCCCTCGTTGCCTCGTGTGGAGTCTCGCTGCTTGCTTTTACTTCTTCATGCGGCCGCCGTCGCTTACCGTTGGTCCGTGACCTCGTCGCCAAATGTTAGTTATACATAATAAGGGTTTATTTACAAGGCCGACCTCGGCCGCGTACAAGAGTCGAGAGGTAGAAACGGAATGGCGAAGTGAGTCCTTCCACGTCCGCCTACCCGAGGATGGCGCTGCTATCGCTCACAGTTGCCCGATCATCTGCTGCATAGACAACAGGCAGGCTTGCAATCGCTCGTGCTTACTTCATGAGCACCGAACGACTAAACGCCTGCCAAAGGTGCTATCGCGAGCATGCTGCATGGGTTTGAGGCTTGTCGTTGTTTTTTGTTTCTGTCTGTCGCTCTAGTGGGACACGGGCATTACACAGCGCTGACTGGCAACTCTCGGGTGTATTTACACTTTTTTCCCTTCTTCTATTTGTATTGTAGGGTAGCGCCTGCGATAATCACTGGTCTTTTTCTTTTCTTTCGATGTAAAGCTATATTCAAGGCTAACTAAATTTAAATTAATGTAAGGCTAGGTAGTCTAATTATTTTTGCGATAAGGTTATTTACGGAGTACTAACACATCAGTCGTTATGTTTTGCGATATTCTCCGCCTCAATAATTTCTCTTGTGAGCTGATTGTGGTGCTTGCCAAGCACAGCGCAGTTACTCAGCAGCACTGAGCAGCAACAGTCTCGACATTGAATGCCTAAATGTCCGGAGTTTTTGTTGATGTATGTGTTCTTGTGCTCACGAAGGCGATCGTTAAAGGGGTACAAAAACAAAAATTGAAATATTCAAATTTTGTTCGGAAATGAGTCAAGCATGAGGGATGATAACCGTAAATGATAATCGCACCTTTGTATTTTGAACGACTGGCTATATTTTTCGTTCCAAACGGTGTACTCGGGCAAGCGCTTGAAGAGAAGCGAACGGAGAGCGCGATGCGTCATGGGATATCCGGCGCAAACATAAACAGAAAGAAAAGATTCCCCGCATTCGTGACGTAGCAAGGCTGGCGTGATTATGAGCTTTGCCCTTGGTGGCGTTGTCAGCGTTGTGGTGGTGTCAATAGCGTTAGCGCGTTACAACCGAGCCGTTCGAAGTACCCGTTGCGTGACGAGCGTGTGACTGGCCCAAGGAAAACGTAGCTTCCACAACACTGTCAGCTTAGGGTGGAACGGAGTGGGGAAAGGTACTTTTCGTCGAGTTTTGAGCGACGGGTTAATCTTCTAGGGGGGAAATGGTGGTTTCCGATTGCAAAAACGAGGGTCCGAGAAAGAGGGGAGTCCTTCCTTTCCGACATCTTGGACCGTTTGTTACAATGCGCGGTTTGTGAGGTGAGCTAGGAGGAATGCTAAGAAGGAAAATGTTGAAATTCCAAAGGGCGGCACTGCTCCGAAGGAATCTGCTACGTCACGACTACGTAGCAAGTTCCCCAACGTTGCTAATTTACCTCCCTAATAGGCTCCGCATGCGTCCACCAGGTGCACATTGAAATATCGTTTATTTAGCTTCAAAATTAGTTTTCTTGTGCCTTTCAACGGAGGACTGGTGTTATTGAGGTTAGGGTGCAACATGCAATACATTCAAGCTAGAAAATGAGCGCTGGAAATTCGCTTCCCTACCTCTTTAAGACATCTTCCGGTCTGACCTATGTAGAGTTTTCCACAAGAGGGGGGAAAGGAGTACACCACCTTCTCTGCACAAGGAACAAAGGTGTTCTTATGCTTCTTTTTGCAACCGACAGTTGAAATTGGTGGGGTATTTCCTTTCTTGCACAAGCTGCGAAGTTTGTTAGGAGCTGAGACGATGACTCCCGACTCACAGCTCACGACACACAGCTCACGACGAAAGAGTGCAGGATACCCAATCTCGTTATTAACATCAGTGGCCGAAAAGCTCATAAACGAAAGCAGGCAAGACGTTTGCACTCAACAAAACCAAAGAGACTAAACAAGGAGACCCATCATTGTGCCATATATTCATAATTTTTCTCACGGACTGAAGAAAACAGCTAACCGAGTAAACTTGGAAGTCATCTTCTCAACTCCCAGCACCTGATGGATTAAAACTATTTTTGGATAAAATGGAAGAGTCGGGAGAAGTCAACTTTCAAAGTTCTGCGGGCGTTAGTAGCGAACATTTTTTAGAGTTGTCGGACTTTTACCTTCAGTCCACTGCCGTCAGTTACAATGAGAAGTTCTTTGTACAGAAATCTGGTGTTTGTATTGGCTCGTCGGTTGCCCCTGTTTTATGTAATATATTTTTAGCGTTAATGATCAGGCGCATTTTGGAATCCCTACCTGATTTGCATGTAGTTAAAGTCTTCAGATATGTTGACGATTATCTTTTAAATTTAGACACAAAATCGGGTTTGGATGAGGTTGTTGCGGGGATCGTCGATGTTTTTAAAGAAGCGTCAGGTGGACTCAAGTTTACATGGAAAATGCCCGTGCTGAACTGCATTCGTTTTTCGGACCTTATGGTCATGTTTTCCGACGACCATGTTTGTTGGAAGTATAGCCCGCGTTCCAAGAAAAACTTTGTTTCTTACAAAAGTGCACATTCCAAACTGGTCAAGAGAGGTATCGCGTTAAATTGTTTTCAAGCAGTTCTTGCAAAAAGTTGCAAACATCCCAGGGAGCACGCCAGAGGAATGCCCAACTTGGGCAAAGGTCTGGCAAACATAAGAGCCCAGCTTTGGCGCAGTTAGGTTTTTGCACCATGGCACTCATAAGTGCCAAAGTATGGTGCCTAACTATAGCCTTAGTTGGGCGATCCTAAGGCATGCCGAAGTTTGGCTCTTCTCTGGTACGCCAGATGAGTGCCAAAGTTGGTGCCGCACTTGAGCCATAACTGCCATAGTAAATCCTAATCTGGGAATTCGGGGCATGCCAAGATTTGGCGTTTCTCTGGTCCGCCAGAGGAGCGCCAAAGTTGGTGCCATACCTCAGCCATAACTGCCAGAGCAACGCCTAATTTCGGTATTTGGTACGTGCCAAAGTTTGGCTTTTCTCTGGTTTTGGCCCAAAGATGCCAGATGAGAGCCGAACTATCAGAAAATGAAGCCTAACTTTGGCACTTGTTTGGCGATTTTGCCCCAAAAATGCCTGATCTCAGCCGAACTGCAAGGAAGTAAGCCTAACTCTGGCACATCTGTGGCAATTTTGGCCCAAAGGTGCCAGATGACTGCCGAACTATAGAAAAGTGAAGCCTAACTTCGGCACTTGTTTGGCGATTTTGGCCCTAAGATGCCAGATGTCAGCCGAACTACAAGCCACTAAGCCTAACTCTGGCACATCTGTGGCAATTTTGGCCCAAAGGTGCCAGATGAGAGCCAAACTATCAAAAAGTGAAGCCTAACTTTGGCATTTGTTTGGCAATTTTGGTCCAAAAATTCCCAATATCAGCCGAACTACCGGGCAGTAAGCCTAACTCTGGCATTCGTTAGGCGATTTAGGCCCAAATATGCCAGATGACAGCCGAACTACCAGGCAGTGAAGCCTAAATTTGGCACTTGTTTGGCGAATTAGGGCCAAAATACCCAGACTCTTGCCAAGGAAGGTCAGGTTTGGCTCTACTTTGGCTTTTTTGGGCTTTTTAATGCCCTAAACTCCCAGACAAAAGCCAAATTTTGGCCCAGAACTCGGTGCAACTTGGGATCAGATGGACATCAGTTTTGCTCAGCAAGTAAAAAGGTTCGAAAACATAGGGTACCCACCTAACCTAGTTTCGAGCTGCTGTGAGAGCCTACTTCAAAAAAATAAAAAGAACTAACTTACAAGGGGGCAGCCAGACAAATGAAATTAAAAGACGTGTACATGTGATTTCTTATTAGCACAAAGGGCCTCACAACATTAAAAAGATAGCTAGTAAATACGATACGATGTAAATGTGTTTTTTTCGGCCCCTTGCAAGCTCTCAAAATCTGTCCGACGCTTACACGGCAGAAAAAAAAGCACTCTGCTCTAGAAGCACGCTGTACAGTACACTGAATGTCTGACCAATGTTGTATACGAGATACCATTAAGCTGTGGAAAAGTTTATATTAGACAAACCGGCCGCTGTTTTAACGATAGGGCACGTGAACACAATGTTTCTGTGCGCAACAACGCGGGGGCACACCTGGCCGACCACTGCAGGCGATGTGCTGACTGGAAGCCTCCTTTGGCTGAAACAAAGTTTGTAAAGAAATCAAAAGATAAAGCCCAAAGAGAGATTATAGAGGCGTTTTATATCAAAAGGAAAGATGACAACAGCGTTAGCATGCCTTCACCCTTTTTGCTCCAGAAAGAAGTAATATTTCTAGATAGCTGCTTGTGAGAGTGGTGATTGGTTGCAATGCATGTGTGGCATACGATCTTGTGTATAAAAGTGATAGTGTTTTTTCTAATAAAATCAGTTGTGAGTTAGTGCCCGTCCTGTCGTCTTTATTTTCCTTGTTTTGTTTGCGCGTTTTAATCTTTTATATCTACACCTGTTGACTATAGTATTATATAGTGAAGGCAGTAAGCATCCTTTTTTTTAAATTTTGCTGCTATCCAAATTCAGATTCAGATTTATTCATTTTTTAGAAGATTCAATACACGCGCATAAAAGTGTTTGTGTCCATATCCAATTGGCGAGGAGATCGAGCTATAAGGGGCGCAGCTTAATTATCATCATCATCTCCACAAACAATCACTGTGTTTCAAACAACTTTGACGCCAGCATTTGCCTAGCGTACGCCGCATTGTTTCTGCGCTCGCTACATATTTGTTTGTAGCGATATGTTGCACACTTGATTCGTAACGCAGTGCTCAAAGCATCCTTTAGAATCGGGTGTATGCCGCACGGAGCACGGCAGCACATACGTGATGATACGGACACTGTCCGCCGTCGGTTTTGGTGAAGCGCTGCACTCGATGACATGACCGCAGTTGAGCACATCCTCTCCTTCAAAGGGACATCGCTTGCTTTCGGCAATGTCGTCCATGATTATCGCAAGAGACAGGGTAACTGAAAAAAGATGCGCGTGTTTTATGAATTATTCACAAAAACACGGACACCCGCGCCGACCCCGCACGATCCAACGACGCGGCTGGCCCGGCAGCGTGTTTCTAAAACCTGCCCATTCCAGATCTGCCGCGGAGCGGCGTGCTCTGATTGGCCAGATTACCGCCGCACAAAATATTGACGGAGACGCACATGCGGCGCCGGTCGCCTGCAGGAGCGTCTGCTACACTCCGGCGGATACTTTGGTGCCGTGGTGACTTAGTGGACGCGTTGTTGTGTAGAGTACGCGTTGTTTCATCTGCCAGTGCATATCCATCGAGTTATTCCGCTTATCACGCGCATAAAGTTCGGTAGCAGAAGTTTCGAGCATGCCGATGTCCACAGTCCGACTGCTCCAACCTCGGCGATTCTCTACTACGCTCGAATGAAGTTCGAGCGTAGTAGAGAATTCTACTACTGTTCCGTAATTGAAACCGTGTACACGTGGAGTGCTTGCAGTGCTAATGCGCAGTGCTTTTCAATCGTATTTCAAGAAGAGAGAACGAGAGCCCTGCGCAGCGTGTGCGGCTGGTGTCTACGTTTTCCGTGTGGCTATTGTCAAAGTAAGCCTTGTAGCCTTTCTACGCGCCCGCGTAGCGCCCGCAATGCTGTCAATTGTACTGCTCAATTAATTGGCTGTTTTTCTTGCTCTGAAGCGCTATGCAGACTTTATATCCACTTCAATGCTTCGCAGCTGAATGAACATTGTTTTTCGCTGAACAAGATTGCCATGAACGGATTATCTTCCGCGGTTTTACGCCGCGCAAGTGTTTACTTTTTCTGCCGTATTTTCACGTTTTATTGCACAGACTGCTTTGATTTGTACCAGTTTTAGGCTACTTTGCGCATACCGAGTTTTGTGAAATTAGAAGGACGCGAATTGGTTTCAAACTGTTTGTTTCTTACGCCTATCATCATTTCACTTCGTGTTACTTTGATCAGCACTGGAGGTGAGCTAGGACTGCTCCAATACGTCTTTTTAACTCCAAGGAGCAGAGAATAAAGTACGATATAAAAACCCATGCAGAACTCGGTTTCAAAAGAAAGAGACCTTGTCCTGGTCCCTTTTTGTTCACTGTTCCCTTCTCTGCACTCAATACATAGCCTAGGTATGCGACCTGTTCAGGTACCTGAAATGTCACCTGCCCTTTCAGCCTGTGGAGGTCCAAGGGAATTAGAACGGAAGCATTAAAGCCATCTTCAGAATTACTTGTGCATCAAATCCTCTTACCCACGGGACATTCTTGTGTGAATCTGAAGTCCATGCTATTGATAGCTTCTCCATGCTAGTGATAGACTCCAGCCACAGTCTAGTTTTGTCATCTTTATTTCGGTCCCATCAATTTCCAGCTGCTGATTGTCATCACTGTGTAATTCTGAAGTTCTAAAGGCCCCATAAATTACAGGCAGATCCAGACAAGATCCAGGACACTGAGCACAACCAATGCAATGCTGCTGGTTCTCACAACCAGCGACTTATACGCAAAACAGCCATAACATACCCCAGGCCGAGTCCCTAATAACCGCGTCCCACTAGAGCGACAGCGACAGACGGCACCGACAGACGGCACCGACAGACACCCTGTTTGTCGGAGTCCGCCGTCCCACCTGGTGGACACGACGCAGAACAAAGGGACAAGGACTTCAAAATACAGAGACAAACAGAGTATGGTGACGCGGTTTTCGTGTTTTTCTCTTTAGGCGTAAAACGCGCCGACAAACACAGTGAAAGTGGAGACGATTACTTTATTTCTTATTTAAAGCTTCCGCTTGTCTTCATTTGCCGTTGGCGCCTTTCCGAAAACAGTCGTGACAATCGACACCCAACTTTTTCTGAACTTTTGGGTCGTTCGAAGCATTCCAGGTGGACGCCACGGAATTTCACGTCGATTTGAGGATGTTTTTAATTTCATATCCGAATGACTGAGGGCAGGCGTTTTATGGGGGACAATACAGGGGACGTTTTATGGGGGACAATCAAAGAACGGATGACAAGTCTCTCGTTTTGCCGGAATGGCTTGTCGCGGTACTGGCGGAATGTCGTGTCCCACTTCGTGGTGAGCGGTCTTACTTTGGTCAGTCCTCGCACATGGGTGTATCTATCTTGATGCAGGGGCGTAGACTTCAACATCTTGAAGCACCAACTCGCGCACCAAGTTTTCGCGAGCAAAACCAGCCACAGCAAATTCCCTTCTGCAACACGACATCTAGCAAGCAAGCCGGGTCCGCGACCACTACGAGCAATCCAGGAATCGGAACTGCGGGAGCGGGAACGATCAGTGGCCGCCAAGGACTGAGTCACGGGAGGAATGGGAGGATGGGTAGGAGGAGGGCGGGGAAGACAGCAACAGAAGGCACAAGCGGGCGAGAAAATTAAGTTTGTCCCCGAGAGATGTTCCTCGGTGGGACTGCTTGCTGCACTTCAAGTTCAACGACAGACAAGAACTCTTCCGTCGTCGATGGTTTGTCAGCGCTTGTCGGTGTTTGTCGCGAGTGTTGGTCATTGCAGTGGAACAGCATCAGCAACACAAACCTTTGTGGTGTTGCTGGACAAAAGCGGTGTTTGTCGCTCTAATGGGATGACGCTATAAGAATTTTCTACTCAAAGTACGCCAATCTATGCTATACACCCCTGGGGAGGCCTTTCCCAGAACTAGCAACACCTTCCCAGATTGACAATCGTGGATGAGCACCTGGTCTCAATCCTGGCAGTGTTACTGCAGTGGAAGGTGGGCACCGCAGATGCCTGTTCTGCTGCAACTCACTCGCAAGTCAGTCGAAGGAGATTCAAGGAACTCCAAGTTGGGACATTGCGACCAAAGCAACATTTTCCCCCCTCTGCTTGGTCTCTTTGCTTGAACTTCTAGAACGAGCCACACCGGGATCAAGACAATCTGCATCAGTACATAACGGCTCCTATGACCCATCTTGTAATGCCTTCATTTCAACCACCATTCTCCAGCAGTTCTTTTAGGCACAGTCTTCAGAAGGTAATCAAATGAGCATGCACAAGCTACGTCAGAGTTCCAGGTGCAGTTCAAGGTCTTGCATCCAAGAAATATTTCTCGAGACATTCACAACATATGTTGATGAACACCAGTGTTGCAGGCAATCATCTGCCAAGAACCCACACTTGATCATGAAGACGCTTGCTTCCCAGAGGTCGATTGCGTAGAACCGGATGGTGCAGCCCGATCCTGCACATTAATGAGGCCTTTGGCACGTTCCCTCTACAGTGTAGCATTGCAGGTGCTTGAAGTAGACTGTAGACTGCCTGTCTGATGGGGAAAGAAAGACCAAGCAGTCAATCCAAGCCACTCTTGAACCAATGTGCAGGAAAGGAAATTCGAACATGGACATATGAAACCTGTTGTATGCAAGACAGATTGTAGGTCGCTATGCTTGTTCTGGGTGCGTCCTGATCAATCCATTAAGTGGGAGTGGGAGACTCGCCCCTTTAAAGGACCCCTGAAAAAAAAAAGATTTTTTTTTTAACAATATAGTTGGTGACAGGACAAGAACGAAGTAAAAGCTCGTCCCGCCTCTTTCCACTTTAGTAGTGCAAACGCTGGACAGGTGACCTCCTCTCCACCGTTCGCTCCACTGAAGTGGAAAGGGGTGGGAGGAGATTCCACTTCGTTCTCGACCTGTCACCGACTATACTAGTTGGGACACGCGTGTCAAAAACATTTTCGTGAGGAAAAGTTTTTTTAGAGCAATATTGACGGCGCAAGATGCGATTTAGTCGGCAGTCACGTAACTCACGTCCCTTATCACTTGTTTTCTCTCGGCATTTCAGGCGCGTGGAGGAGAGGTCGATCGCCTTCGCCTTCACGACCGAGATGGTCATTTTGGAATGACCCGTGACGTCATGGACTTCGCGCACAATTTCAATTAAATCTCTCGCAATCAATATTGCTCTAAACAACATTTTTTTTTGCGTAAACTTTTTTTAGCAGATGTGTCCCAACTTGACTGTTTAAAAAAACATTTTCTTTCTTTTCAGGGGTCCTTTAAGTTAGCAGCAAAGTTACTTCCTAACCAGCAAGTTATCCCTTGAAGTCCTGCTGCATGCTACCTTAGGAAGAAAGTTGAGGATGGAAAATTTGGATCGGAATGTGCAAGAATGCCTTCCAAGGGGAAAAGTATTGCTGTGTATGCTCCGCCAAAGTACTTACCCTGCTACATTTCACCAAAATGTGATGAATTTATGCCTACATTGCACCATAAGGGAGTTTTCGTTTATATAACTACCGAAACTAATAGTTCAGACGTCGCACTACTGCCAGATTGTTCCTGTAACATTGTGCGAATTGTTCAGAACTTCTGGTTATCGCTTAGAATAACGTGTGATTTCACATGTTTGAAAAAAAAAAAAACGAGACTGCGGGTAAACAACACGACACTAAAAAGTCTCTAACACAGCTGAAATTTTATTTTCCGAAACCTGGTTATATAGGCACTTCGATACAAAAGAAAAAAAAGGGGAGAGGGTGAGAACCCCAAAGAATGCCACTTTCCACCAACGTATCCTCTGACTAAACAACAAGGACAACGGACTCTGCGTCATGCACTTCTCTTATCTTTGACCCCTCGCTTTCCGACCCCCAAACACACTGGTAACCCCAAGCCCAGTAACACACAAAAAGAAAAAAACGACCCATCGTCCCCTCACCCGGAAACTTACAGACATAAACCTTGAAGGTCAGAACTTTTCACAGCCAAAGAAAACGACGAAGTTCGTTGTCCAACCCAAACGACGGCTTATTAACTGCGTTCCCGTGACCTAATATTGTTAATGACTCTTTTATCAACCGCTTATGGTCATCTTTTTCCCGCAACTTTACTGAAGTTAAATGCTACAACGGTACACAGTTCCCACATTCTATCAGATGTTTTGACACTTGGGCGTACGGGTCTTTTTTCTTTATACAACGTTTGTGTTCCGTCAACCGCTCATTTATACACCGTTTAGTTTGTCCAATATAACAAAGGCCACAATCAAAGGGTATCTTGTAAATGACACCCGACGAACATTTCATTTCAATTCGATTTACACACCGAACATGACTCAGTACTCTGATGTTTCGTGATATCTGCACTGTACGTGGTATGTTCGGGCAGTCTAATTATCCCCGTTGAGTGCACTTCTCACACCACGCACTGGTGCACTGCCGGGAAGCTACACCCGTGGAGTAGGCATTGCAATTCCGCATACTGTAGACAACTAAATTTTCGCGAGGACCTAATTTTTGCGAATTTCGCGAATCGCCTACAATTTACGAAAAATGCGTCCCGTGAACAATTCGGGCAATATGTGAACGCTACGGAAGCTACACTCGATTCGCGAAAATTAGAACTTGCGAATAATTTCATATTTTCAGCACTGGCCGGATTTGCGAAAATTAAGTCGTTTACAGTATGTCGCTTTGCCGCAGCGCAGACTTGTCTTAAAGGGGCACTAAAGTGCTTTTTGAGGCCCTCGTTTTATTGTTATAACCCAATCTACGAGCACTAACCATCCTAAAAAAACAGAAATTACATTCATATGCGGCCGATTTGCATACTTAAAAAATTGATTGAAATTCTCGACACTTAGCGTCAGCGCAGAATGACAGATGGCGCTACCGAACCTTGGTGAATACAGTCAAACCACGGATGGCGCGTCTCGGCTACTCGCGAGCGATGGGGTCCACCGTGGACAAGCTGCCGACCAGTCGTGCTCGTCAAAGCGAGAGCTTTTCGCTCGCGAGTGGCTGACACGCGCCTTCCGTCGTATGACCATATTCAGCAAAGTTCGGTAGCGCTATCTGTCATTCTGCGACGATGGTAAGTGTCTGGAACTTTTATCATTTTCTTAAGATACGAATCGGCCGCGGATGAATATAATTTCTGGTCTTTTAGGATGATTTGTGCTTGTAGATTGAGGTATGATCATAGAACGAGACTTTAAAAACAGGCTTTAGTGCCCCATTAAAAGGCTACCGAACCGGAATTTGGATTTCACAAAATAAAGATGCACGAGCGTTAAGCCAGATACTAGGAACTGCAAAACATGACTCATACATCAATATCTTTTTTTTTTTCTTTTTATGTATGTATCTTTTATTTCAGACACAAAAAAGGGTCTGGGGGGCTGGGGCAAAAGAAGACGAGTTGCCTTCTGACGAGGCTCCAGCCCCTTTTTACAACACTCGGAGGAGAAACAGGCACATATACAAAATAAATATACAAAGATACAGCAATTTTAAAATCCACAACAGACACAATAACACATCATTATAAACATCGTACTAACTGCAGATCATGAGTGATTTAGGATATATTCTACAATCCATTTTTTAAATTGGAAAAACGAAATGTGTGCTTGGGCCATTTCTGCTATATTTGAGTGTGTGTTTAGTAGTTCTGGTACGCGATATGTAAGGTGCTGTGTACCGTAATTAGTTCGAACTCTAGGTTTCATATACTGTGAACTTCCGAGGCTGTAATTTGCCGAGGTTTCATCGAAGATATCAAGAAAAGGCGTTTGGTTCTGTCTAGTTTTATTAAAAATAAAAATAGATAATTTAAGAAGCAGGATTTGATCTATGTTTAATATTTTATACTTTTGAAATGCTGGGAATGAGTGTTCGTACCTTTAAAGGTTCTCAATAAATCGAACAGCCTTCTTTTGCAAAATAAATAGTTTTTGCTTATTTGTTTGTGTAGAACACAAACAAACAAAGTTATAAGAACACAAAGAGTCCATATAAAGGATAAACAATCGCGTCCTTGTAGGGTTGTATCTGGGGTACCACAGGGTTCTGTGCTCGGGCCTGTACTTTTTATTCTTTTTATTAGTGACATGGGGAAGGAATTCGAAGAAACTGTACGTATTAAACATTTTGCGGATGATACGATAATATTTAGCGAA
Organism: Ixodes persulcatus; assembly: GCA_013358835.2. NCBI lineage: Eukaryota > Metazoa > Arthropoda > Arachnida > Ixodida > Ixodidae > Ixodes > Ixodes persulcatus. The sequence goes on along the minus strand of JABSTQ010002188.1, from coordinate 6,295 downwards.
ATTTCAAGTAGATCCGACCAGCTAAAATTAAATGTGCATTTGCAAAAAATTAAAAAATGGTGTGACGAATGGCAGATGTCACTGAACATCCATAAAACCGTTTTTATGACAGTGACTAAAAAGCTAACCCCTCTAGTTTTCGATTACCGTATTGGGGAGACATCGCTCACAAAAGTGATACAGTATAAGTATCTAGGCGTATTATTTTGTCCGAATCTGTCATGGAACCTTCATGTTGATCAAATATGCAAAAAGACCATGCAGCGGCTCTGGACTTTACGAAGAACTCTACGAGACGCTTCTCCCCAAGTTAAAATAACTGCCTTCAAAACCCTGGTCTTACCAGTCATGGATTATGCCAGCCCAGTTTGGGAACCCTACACGCGTCAAAACATAGAAAAACTGCAAAGAGTACAAAATAAAGCGCTTCGCTTTATTTTTAATGATTACAGATCAACCACATCAGTTACAGAATTGCGAAATAGAGCTGGATTTCACACGATTGAAACGCATATGAAAATAAAACGCCTTAGAACGTTCTTCTCAATTATTAGCGATTCCCAGAAGTTAGACAAACAAAAATATATACAGTTTTCGACTCCGAGATATGTTAGACATAAGCATAACAGGCATATTGATCCCTATCCTTACTTTTCTGATGTATTTAAATTTTCGTTCTTTGTGAGATCTATAGATGACTGGAATGGTTTGCCTGAAACTATTGTAAATAGTTCAAGCGCATCTGTGTTTGAAAGAAGCATTGCCTCGTATTTTTTGATGTAATGTCGTACCGCATATTTTGTTTGTGTGCATTCTTCCACTATGTACCCACTCCTGCCTTGGCCAATCAATGGCTGGCAGTAATAAATAAATAAAATAAATAAAAAAATAAAAATAAAAATACTAACATACAGTATTGTAAGCGTGAGTAGACAAGCGAATAGTATAATTGCAGTTTCAACCTTTTTGGTTGTAATTGTCGGAATTTGTTTAATATTCCTATTGCTCTTGCAATATCAACCCTAATTTTTTCTATGTGTACAGTCCAACTGAGTGTTTCTTCAAACCACACACCAAGAAACTTGTGATACTTAACGCCCTCAATTTTTTCCCCGTCAAAAAAGATGTTCAATGTACGCGAAATAGGTTAGTTTTTTTATCTGAACAATACGTATTTTGTTTTACTAGTGTTAAGATTAAGCTGGTTGCGCTTTAGCCACAATAATAATTTGCTGAGCCAACTATTTGCAAATTCCTCGAGCTGATCCAGATTTACACTAGAAAAAAAGACATTAGTATCATCAGCATATAAAATAATATCACGCGATTCAGGTATATTCACAATATCGTTTATATAAATTAGAAATAATAGAGGCCCCAGTATAGTACCTTGCGGAACGCCATATGTTATCGGTGCGAGTTGAGAATGAAATCCATTAAGTACCGTATATTGAGAACGCGAATGTGAATAGCTGCGAATTAATTCTAATGCATTACCTCTAATTCCGTACGCCGACAGTTTCTCCAATAAAATTTCATGTTTTATTGAATCAAACGCCTTTCTGAAATCCAGGAAAATCCCAATGGTATATACATGGTTTTCTATCAAGCAAGGTATTTGACGTCATTGTCCTCCGGCAGAATTTCAGAATGAGGGGAAGTGGTTTCGCTTCTCTCCTCCTCGCTTCAGTTCAGTTCGGTTCACTAGCTCCAAGGGACGCAGCTAGAAGGAGAGGGAATGGGAATCGTGACGTGACTTGTCTCGTCGGCCGTGTTCACTCGCGCACTTCTTTTCCAAAAATACAGCGATCTGTTAGAGATATCGCTGTATGAGTGTTGTTTTGGGGTTTTGCAGCATCCCGCCTATCCGTCCCGCCATGTTTTGTGAGCTCGAAATTTCTGTTCACTATCCCTTTAAGGGTAAAGCAATATTCCAGGGTGAAAAGGTGGACAACAAAGCATGAATTAGAAAAATATATATATGTGAAAGAAAAGGGAACTTAGTGAATGCTGATGTGATATTTACCTTGCAGTAAACTTTGCTTAAATAAAAATATGGTTAGTCTGTATCAGGGGTGGCCAAACTGCGGCTAATCGCGGGTCCATGTGCGGCTCGCTCCTTTCGGGTGAGCGTCCCTCCTGTGTTCCAAAGACGAAAAGAATTTTAGAATTAAAAAAAAAAAGCTCACAGACTTGGCAGCCTTGTATTACACTACGTAGATACAGCTGGACTGGTCTTTGACACATTGATGTGTCCAGTGGCACTGTTTCCTTTATTGTTCTAGAAAAAAATTTCGAACGGTATACGCATAACGGGCGTCAGTGGCAGCGGCTGGCTAGCGAACCAGCCGAAGCTTTCATTTTTGCTGAGCGGTTAAAGTAACGTTTTGCTGCTTAGTGTTATTTGTTGTAGTCAAGAATTATACTTGTCCTTTTTAGAAAGCACTGTTCCCTCCATATCCTTTTTTTTTTTCTAAGCAGCCTTCCCCCCCCCCCCCCTTTACTTTTCCTGTGGCTCTTTGAACTTTTGTAGTTTTTTCTGCGGCTCTAACCCTTGTCACTTTGGCCATCCCCGGTTTATATGATAGACTTTGATACCTTAACAATATTACACACAATACCTTTATGTGGTTAGCATACCTATATAATGATGCTTGCTTATCCAAAGTGCTCATCAGTGAGTAAATAATACAATCGTCCCCAGAGTCCGACCTGTATTTCTGGGGTGTGCTGTGTAGTACCTCAAAACAGAACTGTGAGCTACAGCCGAATATGCTGGCAGAGGGTTTGCAACATTACCGTTGCTTTCCACACTTTGGCTTCAATTTGTTAGGTGGGATTCAATCCAGTTACTTATTGCTGGTTCCATCCCAAATGTTTTGATTCTGGCCACAGGTCTCCAATGTGGCACTCAATAAAAGGCCTCATATAAGCCTACAAATCATATAAACGTGCTCTCTGTCATTTAGTGCTAATGCAATGTAATGAGCTGTTTCCTATGCTCTGTTCACCACCAAGCTGAGAGTGCGGTGGGAGCTACACATTACTGGACCTATCCACCGCCTTCCTCTCATCACCGGACCCTGCTCCCGGCGCATGGATGTGGGCGGGAGCGTGATCAGATGGCAAATGATGGGCGTACAACTGGTCCAGCAAGCACGTAGCTTCCACTGCACCGTCAGCCTAGGGGTGAACGGAGAATACCAGTTGTGCGACTGTACATAGGCCAGGTCAGAACCCGTGTCGTCTAGGTTTGTTGCGATTTAGCTCTGCCATAACCCAGGAAGGAGCCAGACATCTCATTTTTCTCCGACAGGATTCACAGTGGTCCCTCTGGAAGGAAATGAGATACATTTAATTCCCTCATGAGCTACAACGGAACTAAATAGCCCCAAACCCTTTATCCATGATGACACACATGCAGCAGCCGAAACGAAGGTGTGGGATGGCGATAGGTGATGCCATTAAATGACAAAGCAGTACAACATCATGCTTGTGTTTAATATCTGTTAAAGTGCACGGTGGTTCTGCAATAATCCGCACATTAATTTGAGAAAACTAATTCGCAACTAGCAGCATGGTCTTGTAGAAATCAAATATTGTTTTGAATTTTTGTGCAAAGCTTGATGTCCCCAATATTGAGATTCATCAAAATTGAGTGCTGAATAAACATTGATTCAAGGCTTTTACAGTACCTCTTTCCTCATTCCAATTCATTGAATGGCAATGACAGCACCATAGGGATTGAACAAAGAGTAAAATCTGCCACCTTGTTGACAAACCTACCTGCTGAAGGTGGCCACGAGATTTCCTTGTCACCACTTGGTCACTTGAATAAGCAATTAACTATTGTATCTAGTTGTACTGTGGCAGCAATGTTGTAGCTGTGATGCTCATCGGGCCAGGTCTCTTTCAGATGTGCTTATTCCCGTCGGAGAGTAGCCCATCGCCATGGAAGCTGGTATGACAAGAGTATAAATACATTTGTCAAAAAAACATTGAACAGTCAGACAAGCTAGTCCACATGCCACCCAATTCTACACATGGAGACTAAAAATGAAAGCCGTTTAAAACTCCCTGTAACGCCGAATTAGAGCGCAGCTCTTGAGGAGGGGGGGAAGGCGCGGAGGGGGGGGGGGGTCACGTGACCTCGGGGGGGGGGGGGGGGGGTCACGTGACCTTGCGGTTACGCCGACGCCGACGCCGCTCAAGCCGGAAACGGGCGCCTAAGAGCTGCGCTCTAAAAAAAATGAAAGCAATGCAACATTGTCTTTACAGGGCTTTGTATCTCAAGTCTCTCTTCCCTAGCCCTGCGTTGACCAAGGCGCGATGTGTGCATACTTGCATGTTCAGACGAAATAGGACAATCTACCTACATCGGTCTCTATAGTTTGCATTGCAAAAGCAAACCACGTTTTTAGGCAGTGACAAGGAGACTACAGGCATAATCTGAGGTTCTTTTTTAGAACAAAACAATTATGTAAAGCGAACCCACGTTACAGCCTTTACCGTGTCTAAGTGAGGCGAGTTAAATTCTGGTTTCTCTCTTGAATGTCTATAATAAAGCACTATACACCTAGCAGTGCTAGAGCATTTCTTTGTCAAAGGCTACTCAGCAACACAAAGTGAGTAAGGCACAGAACTTCCTTCAGTTGTCTAAGACCGGAGGATGAACCTCTCACAGGGGTGAATCTGCACAAAAAGCACCATTTAAAAATGTATAACAATGAGTGCGTTGTGGGCCTTATGTAGATAATATGACAGATATATACTTTATGATGCCATCTGAGAGTATGTACAATGTCTAGACATGTGAATTTGCTGTCCAGGCAAACGTGTTCCCCCACTGCTTTATTCTGAGCGACGATTGCTACTCAGTAACGTCACTGCAGCGTGGTGGTTTCAGACGGTGCTATGTCATTAGCTATTTTCAGACGTTGGAAACTTAGCAACAGACGGAAAAACTACTGTCGCAACTTCTACATCCATTCAGCCCAACTAGCTGACTAGATAAAATCATAACTAGGGATGTCGCAAACCTGCTGAGGTTGGAGGAGCTAAGGCTTGAATTTGAAATGTTTACAAATTTCAAACCCCGCTGTGTTTCGAATTTGAAATGTTTGAAGATGTCAAGTTTCTGAAATTTCAGGTTTGAAAATTCCAACTCTCTTTACAGATTGAGTATGAAAAGTTTGAAAATTTCGAATCACTTTGGTATTCAAGTTCGAAGCATTCTAATTTAAGTTTTTGAATCTTAAAGGGAAGCTAGGGAGCTTCTTGAAAAAAATGAGTTAGAAGTGAATTCTAGGGTATTTTTACCCCGTGAACCCGAATACTCAAACTACTTGCTGCGCAAGTATTGTTAAACGTGAGAAAACGCGAAAGACAGTCGCTGTACGTGACGTCATCGACGGATCTTTTGGCTGCCCAAGGCTAGGGTGGCGGGGCTTCAGCCCTATTTTGAAATTGCTCTTATGGCTCTCTGGCGCGTCGCATTGAAATATAATTGTTATATCTGTTATTCTAACGGCAAAATGAACGCAATTAAAGCGTTTTTCCTCAAATGCAGAAGTGCCACATCTTCCCTTCAAGGAACGAGGTCAAATACCGCAATTTAGAATAAAGTTTTTAAGGACTCATCTGGAACAAACGTGAAAGTACTACAGAGTTGACTAAAAACGCCACACATTTTATTTTGTGCTATAAACACTACGTTCTTCTGGGTACCGGGTTCTTATGATACTTCTCAATATTTATCATGATTTACGAAACAAGCCTTGAATTGGTTGGACGGTTTAGCGACAAGACTTGAGGCGGTCTGGTGTGCGTCAGAAATTGCTACCTCTTTGCGAACTGGAAGCAATGCGACTGAATACCCCTAAATGAGATGCTGGCATGAGACAACGAAATATACAAGTTGATGCGGGAAGACAAAGTCGCCAAGGCGAGACATTTTGCTTCACGAACGTTTGTAGTTGCTCTGGGCGTTTATTTCCAGTGGGACGGCCCGTGGGGCAGAGAAAACACTGCACGGAGGTACAACACCCGACAGAGCTCAAGGTCAAGGAGCATGCAACCAGACAAGCTCGCAGGTCCCCCGGCCCCCCAAGATACCGCTGATCAGGTAATGACCGGTCGTGCATCAGGCTCACTACACTGCCGGATTCTTTGGCACCTCAGTGGCTCCAAGGCAAGGCACCGGCCTACAGACACCAGGTGGCGGATCCTAATCCCGGCCCAGGCGCCGGCAATTTGACAAAGGCTTATTGCGGAGAAGGTCGTGTAATCGAACTTT
>JABSTQ010002187.1:0-28850 GCA_013358835.2 Ixodes persulcatus | reverse complement strand
CCGGAATATGTTGAGCAGGACTAGGAGCCTAGCAGCCATCTTGTATCCGTTAAATCAGGTCGGCCCTAAAATTGGTGCTTGTTTTTTTTACTCTGGGCCTTAGCTTACCTTTATTCAAATGATCTCGCTTTCTTCTTCACTCACAGAGCCAGAATGTTACGAGGAAGTTTGGAACCCAGGAATCCAGTGCCAGCTCTTACGGAAGGTATGTTCCACGATAACATTTCTTTCTATGATGGGAACATGTCGCCAAAATATTACGTCTCGCGTCATATTGTTTTCCCCGCCAGTTGAACCACCAGATCCCATGGACGTGACAAAGGTTACTTCCACACAATCCAGGTCTGTACGTCATTAGATTAGCAATTTTGACATTCAATCGTCGGCAACAGGTTGAATTCTGCCTCGTCCTTTGCAAGCCGCCAGTTTCCGAAGAGGCCCAAGAACGTGCCACGCAGCATTGGCCATCAGATTGGTCTGTTGTCTCCTTATCATTTCACGGCTAGCTGCCATTCTGAATGTTGGAACCCTCTTTGTGCGCAGAGCCTCAAGATCCGACGGAAGTCGACGATCCGGCGCTTCCCGTGGAGACGGGTACGTAGTTACGCTTTACTTTATTTAACTTTTTCCAATTTCGTTTTTTTTTTCATGGCCGTGAGATTCAGCCTTTGCGCCCACTGCGGTGAAAAATTGCTCGTGTACGCCTTTTAGTCCGACTCGCGGTGCAACAAACAAAGACTACAGTTAACCTCGTAACTCGATTGCTTTCGAGGCATGGAGCCCCGTTCCTATGGTCACTGGTAGGCTGGGAATGACAGGGTTTTGGTTGTCCCGCCTTCGATGCGAGATTCCAGACTTCGATGGTGCCTCGGAAGGCATCGACCGCTTGCTGCAGACGTCCGGTCGTTCTCATCCTTTCTGCGACCATTGGGCGCCTTTCATAACTGTCATAGCCGTTTGGTCGCCAGCTTTTCTTAGGCGAATGTGATCTTTCGCAAAGCCTGGCGGTCTAAAAACCGAGCCACAAGAGTAGGATAACACTTCTTATGAGTTGCGAAGCATGGATGTCGTTCTTCCGTTCCCTTAGTTCGTCGCGGCGTAGTGACGTGGACGGCCACGTTTCACCGGCCGAGCGGGCGCTCTCGTGAAGTGGCCACGCCGTGCCGTGTCGGTCGCCGTACAGCCTCTCCGGAGTTGGCTCGGGCGGTTCTGCCAGCTCTGCGGCCACCGCACCTCTTACCGGCCGCCAGGCCGCTGCTTGCGCTGCACTGCCATGGAGAGGGCTTTCTCTGGTGGCGTCCTTGGAACTACGCCGTGCGAGAGCCATTGGAGCCTTGTTCCTTGAAACTATGACGCGTGCCAGCTAATGGGAGTCTATCCGTTGGATTTCTGCTACAGATGACAGGCTTCACTCCATTGGGACAGGGGAGGGTTCCATTTGGGGCGGCTTCATCGGTTCGCTCCATAGGACAGTTAAATGCTTTCGCATTAAAGAAAGCGCAATAAAAATCGCCAATAGCTTTTGGGCAACGCTTCTTTATCGTAACTTGAGAGCAACAAGTCACGTGAAATCAATTACTTTTCATCTATACACAAACTCGACTCTGTTACGTCACACCGCGGTGGTGGCGCTTCGGGCACACTTCATGCATTCCTGTGTTCATGCATTCCTGTGTTCTTTTGGAAGGAACCAGAAAAAAATCTGCCTTCTTGTCAAAACGCCGCGACGGGGGCTGTACCAAAAGAGTCGGGAAAGGTTTGAAGGTCAGTTTTTCTGTGGGTCAGTTTTTCTGTGTTTTCTGCCTGCTCGGTTCGTCCGAGAACGTGGATAGGGGCCGTGAAAAGGGCCAACCAGACGTTGTCGAGCTACAATTGCTTGTGCGGGCAACACTTTGCGTTGAATTCACAGCTAGATGTGGTCGCCAGATGTATTTGTTTTGTTCCAACTTGAATGAGGGAAAACCGCCAAGTTGTACGAACCACCTGCAGATTACGTTCAGTGTGTCTTCAAGTTCAAACGGCCGCCTGATCGGTCGAACTGTCTGCTTTTCGTTGTCTGCTCATTCAAACAGAAGCGGCCCGTAGACCAAACGTTGACCCGGTGCGATAAGAAGTGATTGCAGGCCTCAAAAAACTTAAGTAGGCTCGGTGTAAACAGTAGATACAAGATGTTGATCATTGGTACCAGTGGCCATCACCGACTGGTTACGCCTGATTCACTTGGTCTGTTCCCGCTTCCAATCTTCAGTATCGACGTCGATCATTGCCGCTACCGTCTAATCTTTTACAGCACGAGCGACGTCGCGACCGAAAATAGCTAGAAGAATCTCATCATGGTTTTAGCGTTCATTCTGCGGCATTCATGCGAATGAATCGCCGCACGTCAAACTATTTACGCAAAATTTAGCGGCGTAACGAGCCTGGATAATGTCGCTCAAGAGACTAAAGTGGTAAGACATTGCTATGAAGACGTAGAATCGACGATTCCAACTCGAAAAAGGGTACGCAGACTCACACAGACGCCGACATAGTGACATTCCAATGGTCTGTTGACGCGGGACGCGGTGCTTCTTGCCGACACTCCATTGCGCATGCGTTCGAGCTGTCGTCTGCTCATTCAAACGACAGCGGCCCGTAAACCAAACGTTGACCTGGTAATTGCGATAAGAAGTAAGTGCAGGCCTCAAAACATCTTTAAATTCGAAGGTTGGTTGGGTTAATTAGGCTCAGTGTAAACAATAGATGCAAGGAGATGTTGATCATTATTACCAGTAGCCATCACCGATTTGTAATGTCCGATTCTACTTGCGATTTTCAGTATCGACGTCGACCATCTCAGCTATGGTCCATGCTTTTGCAGCCCGAGCAATGTTGCGACTGAAAATAGCGAGCAAAATCTCATCGTGGGAGTTAGGCTTTAGCGCCCATTCTGCGGCGTCCACGTGAAATGAATTGCCGCATGTCACATTATTCACGCAAAGTTTTGCCGTGTAACGAGCCTCGTTAATTTTCTGAAGCCGCTCAAGTAGTCGGACATTGTTCGGAGGACGTAGAATCAACAATTCAAACGCGAGAAAGAGCACGGGGACTCATACCGACGCCGACAACATCGCATTTTAATGGTTTGTTTATGGGCGACGGCGAGCTTCTTGCCCACCCTCCATCGCGCATGCGCAGCGCCGGTGGCGCCCGCTAGGGCCGCTCCGGTTTGTTTGTAAACATGAGTTGGTGTATACTTTGTGTCACTAGTTGCGTGCAGTACGGCCGAAGGCAACGCCAGGTGAGGGGAGAAAGGGCAAGCACTAGGAAAACTGGGGTGGAAAAGAAACCCCTTTTCTCTCTAACGTTTCTAGTGCTTTTCTTTTCTCCCCTCGCCCTCCATTGCCCTCCCCTCTCATCTCGCCTTCCTAGTGCTCGCACTTTCTCTCTTCGCCTGGCGTTGCCTTCGCCTGCACTACACACAACTAGTGACACGGAGCATAGTAAATTCGTAATTCCGGTCATTTTTGGCTTTGTGGGGTCATGAAATTGCTTCGTTAAATGGAAATATTTGTTATATAAGACTTCGTTCCAGCAGTCAGGGAAACATATTGAACGCATAGGAGATTGGCCGGGATTTTATTTTACTTCGTTAAATGGGTGTTTTCGTAGAAGAGGCGTTTGTTATAAAGGTGTTTGACTGTATTCATTTCTTTACGCCCAATAGCGGCCCGGTACACCTTGTACCTAGCGTGATGAGCGTGCCATCCATTTGTTCGCTCTTCCTTTTGCTCTTTCTAGGCCTGGGTGCGGCAGCTTCGAAGGAGTTCCAGCAAGATGCAGTCCCTGTGAATTCCATTGGCTCGTGTTCCGTCCTAACTCGGCCACCGCAGTGGGTCTTTCCCCCCGTCTCGGACAAAGCACAGCCGCAGGTGAAGGTCATCTATTTTCGCAAGGTGGAGCACGGCATCGCAATGCAGCCCGTGGTGACGACTCTGCCGGTTGCGGCGGTGCAGTCTCTCCTGGCGGCGGAGTCCCAAAAGCCAGGCGTCGTGCCAATGTGGCTTCCTCGTTCCGGTGAGTCTCTCGGATTTCTTGGGTGCAACGTTTTCGGTGATGTCGGTGCGAGATTTTTGCGTTGCAAATGCTGCTGTTGACGTTTTCATTTCTCTTTAGTTTCGTAGACTGCCCAACAAGCACCCACCCAACTTATGGTGAAAGTCGGGTGACTGTGGTTCAGTTAAAAGGGCAACGAGCAAGATGGCAACCAACGAGGAAACATTCTGACAAAAAGACACATTTCTTGTTCGTGTAGGTGAAAGCAAAGGCCTCTTTTTGTTGGTTTGTTATCGATGCACTAACGAGGTTTCTTTTTTCGTCTTTCTTTGGCTTAAAGACCGACGACCAGTTCGCGCTTTCCACTTTTTGCCCGCTTCCTCCTCTCCCTCCTACCCTTTCCACCCACGCCCGCCCCTTTTGGTCCCTTCTTTCCATCCTTCGCTTCCCTCGCCCGAAGGCGTGGAGAGGAGGGTCTTCTGCCTTGCAGAATCTCGAGTCTGGTCGTCGGCCTTTAAAGCAGGTGGCTGCGATGGGGGAAAGCCAGCTAGCAGAGCAAGCTGGCTTTTCTTTTAGGGGTGTGCGAATACTCGAATATACGAATTTGAATCTAATAGAAAGTCCCCGAATAATTCGATTCGCGAATCGAATTCCTAGTATTCTGTCACTCGAATATTCAATATATTCGGCCAAAGACGCGCGGTCGGCGCGGAGCTGACAAAAATGCGAGAAACACCTCTTGGTCCTACCATTCCACAAAAATCGAACGCACAGGTTAGAAAAAAGAAAAGCAACTAACGCCACAAACTTTATAGCACGCAGATTTACTCACGATCGTGACACAATCTACCCTTGAATCACAACCGAAACATCCCGTTTGCGCCGCTTCCAGATCCGCGCCATGCCTAATTCTTTTCACGAGTAAAGCCCCTCGTTTCAAATTGAAGCGCCGATGTAGAACACACTTGCCGCACTCGCAGAAATAGGCGACTGCACGATCACAGAAAGGAAACCACGTTAACCACGCCGATGAAACCAGCCGAGTAATCACCGTCGTTCTTTTGGAACCGCAAGCCGCAAATTCCGATTCGGAACGAAACGGAACGGAAAAATAGTGTGCCTAGATTTGAGAGGGTTTCCAACCATTCGATAGCCGCGTTTGAATTACGAACTGCGAGAAGGTGATGAAAGGGCAAAAGCTTTGATCGCGCAGGCGTTGAGGCTCTTACGTTTGCTCGCGCTCGCCTTCTTCCTACGCGACAATACAACACATGCGCGCTAACGACCAATCTGCGCAGGAGCCGTCTCCGTGGTTTCAGTTTTGCTTGCTCCCTCTTTTAAATCTAGGCACTCTAAAGCAGGATCGATAGACGGAAAAATGGATGATAGCGGCAGTTGAACGGTGACTTGCGCCACCTAACCACGTTTTGTTGACTCAGATTTAACACCTATCTGTTTATTTATGTGAAATAAAATCCCGGGGGCCTTTTTTTTACCTTAAAATAGAGACCAAATATCACAAAATGCCCCTTATATAAATACTAAAAAAAAAAAGTTGCAGTTTAGGTTGTGTTTAACGAGAAAAAAAAAAGGCACGCGTGAATGTAACTTTGGTTTTTTTGTGACGTTTAGGGTAGATAGATTATGTTTGCGCCATAAAATTGGATCTTTAGTGCCCAACGTCCTACAGCAACTGCTTTTTTTCTTTTTTCACCAGAACTTTTTTACATTTGAGCTTTTGTTCCGCACAAGATACATATTCTGCACCAGGCGCATACTCTGCACATACAATAATCTCATTTGCAGCACACGTTGAAAAATTCCCACAAATAAAATCACTATTCGATATTCGATTCGATATTCGGCTTTTTTTTCTTGATTCGATTCGGTATTCGATTCGAAAACTACTATTCGGTATTCGCACACCCCTATCTTTTTTCCTTCCGGGCGGCTGTGTCAACCGCCCGGAAGAAAAAATATTCTCTTTTGCGGACAGAGCGGAGAGAGAGCACAAAGCACCCTCTCCCCGCTCCCTCCGCAAAAGAGATTTTTTTTTCCTTCCAAACATATGACGCAACCGCACGAAAAAAGAAAAAAAAAGCCAGCGTGCTCTGCAAGCTGGCTTTCCCCCAATGCGGGCACTCGCGTTGGGCGAAAGCCAGCTTGCAGAGCGAAACGGTGCTCTTGGGAGTTCGATATATTGGTAGTGGCTGCTATTTTTGTTCAATGTAACCGTTGTTTTTGCTATACATTATCACTGTAACATTACTGTGCACAAAAATTGTTCCATAGAAGGGATAATTCGATGTAAACGGGTTTGATATAGTCGGGTTTGACTGTATTTGCGTTGTAATACAGTCGAACCAGGATATATCAAATTCAAAGGGGATCGTAAAATAGTTTGGTATATCAACAATTTGATATACAAAAATATGCTAAATTAAGTTTCAGTTGAAATTTCCTGGCGTCTGCTAATACTGAAGGTCACGACAAACGGGAGCATTACCAAATAGAGCATCCAAGAGCCACTAAATGCAGAAGAGCATAGTTGGCAGAGACCGCAAACACCGCCGCGCTTACACGCACACTTGGCCGGGACCTCCACAGCATAAGCAACAAAACATGAAAATAATAAACAAAAAAAAAGAAAAAGAAAAACGATTAAAAAGATCATAAAAAAAGTTAAGCAAGTAACAAAAGAGAAAGTTCCCTTAACAGGCAGCAAAAGACAGGCAAAAAAAAAAATAAAAACGGGCAAATCGATAACGGCAAAAGGAAATGGTAAACAAAGATAAGGCGGTCAAAGTGTGGTTGCACAACCGTTGTTGTCAACACCTGACTTGCCGAAGACTTTTTTTTTTTTTTGCTCATTTTGGGGCTAGGGAGTTGCACAGCATCAGCAGTGTTTGGGGAAAGGGCACAGGCTACCGTTCCAACAGCAAGCACTCCCTGCTTTCCCTACACGTGCGCGCGCATGCCCTTCCCCTTGCCTTTGCCATCCTCGACTTTTTTTTTTTTAAGGTTCATTGTTTTTTTTTACCGAGTGTATGCTGGCTTGGCTGTCTGCCAGCCCCGCAACGCAAGCGATGTGCTCGCCACTGGCGCAATTGGTTCGTGGGAAAAGCAACGGGCGGCCTGCTGGGCTTCGTTCGCTATATCGAGTGTCCCCGCCATGGGAGTTCGATACAAAAACACAACGCTCCTATTGCATTACATGTGATTTTCAAGGGGATGTTTGGACTGTTTGATATACACCATAATTCGAAATACCCGAGTGTGACATAACCAAACTCAACTGTAGTAATAATCTTTTTTTTTTCTAGGGGCTTCAAAACTTGTTTTTACGTTACATTCGTTACATTCGTGCAGATACGGTACTATAAGGCAGTAGAAGCAGCTTCTGAAGCTAGCAGCTCCCAACCTTGGCCTTCACCATGCACATCAGCCCCAAAGATGCCTAGCCTTCATCTGCCACGCGAGCACCGACATTCAGTCCCACCTGCGTAATGGAAAGTTAGGTCTCTCGCCTGTGCGTTTGTGCGCTGCGTAGTTAATGTGCCTCCATCCGTTTGTCGTTTCTAGGTCCGACTGCGGCACCTTCGCGGGAAGTCTAGCAACATCGGGCCCTCGTGGATCCGAATCTCCCGGTGCGGCCACTTCGGCACGCACCCTCTGCCGTCGACGAACCTCAGGAAGACCTAGTCCAATTCCATGAAGTCGAGCGGTCCTAGCAGCCAGTTGTTACGACATAGCTGTTTCGACAGTTGTCGTGACGAAGTTGTGGCAACCGCAACCGAAGTTGAACCGGAACGAGTCGTCACGCCAGCACGGCCCGCCGGTTTGGGTGAGGGGCTCCCTTGGTTAGCTTTTGGAGGGGACGGTACGGTGCTTGGAACGAAACTTCGACCAGTGTACGCATCCTCAGACGGGGTCTCTCAGTTTTCCCCGGATGACGTCAAGGAAGTGTCACGCTGTCGCGTGCCATGATCTAGCGATGGCGCAGCGGCGGAGCTGGGTGCGGGAGACGCCTGTTCTGCCACCGGTCACTCTCGAGCTTGACGTTCCGCGGTAGCCTTGGCAGCCGAGAGTTCAAATGCCACTGCAACAGTGACACTCAAGGCCTCTTGCACTTTTTTTCCCGGAATTTCTAGATCCGACTGTCGGGCCCGCGACTATCATGAGCGTGACGCTCTGGCTTTTGCGACGTCGTTCGTTGCCACTTCGACACCACTTTTAGAAACACCGGCTGAATGGGACGCCGGACACACCGTTCGAAGAAGCATTCCAGGCACCGTACCTTGGCGAAGCGACTTTTTCTTTGTCTGCAATTGCTACCGGAGTTCGATCTGTAACCCGCAACGATTCGCTTTGTGCATACTCTGGAAGAAAGTGGGCGCCTGGCTTTATTGGTTACGGTTACAAAAGATTTGTTGCGAAATGGCTGACCCTTTTTCGAGGATATATGTATGGTATGCTGTACTGTGAGGGCCTCAGATGTCAATTCTACTAGATTTCAAGGTGAAGAAGCAACGATGGTCAGGGTTGCCGGCAAGCAACGTTACTCGATCAAAGTCTGTTGACAAGCTGCCAAAAGGCACCCTTTCGTTGCATGCCCGTTCGGTGGCGCTGGCTACTCTATGTGCCTGCTTTACGAGCAGCAGAACGTTGGATGCACATTGCCTGCGGTGAAAAGTGATGCTATTATGGATTTTATAGTAAGCATAAAGTTGGCGGAAAAAGAATGTTGCTCGAAAACAGTCTCTCTCCGTTGCCCCCAAAAGCAGTGCCGCCTGCAGCACTAGGAACGCCATTGGCCCATCCTCGCTCACGTGCAGGCAACAGAAGAACCATTCTGGAATATCGCTCTTCGTGGAGCTTGTCAGCTGATAGATCTAAGAACGTTGACCTGTGAGGGCAAAAACGTTTGAAGAGCGGCGGGGTTGAGACAAGATTTGAGAAACAGCCGGCTTCATTTAGTTGCCCCTCGACTGGTCTGCCGCCTCATCCATGACGATCGTAGCCACTTTTTGTCCGCAGGAAGTCGTGGGTCCACAAGACTGCAAGAGTGAGCTTGACCAGTTCGGCAAGCTTTTTGTTGGCGGCTTGGACTACAGTGCTACAGACTCGAGGACCACTTTGAGTAGTGAGAAGATGTCGTCGTCTTTGTGCAGCTATGAACTTGACATCGATGCGCCAAAAGAGCCCGTGCAAGATGGAACGGCCTGCACCGTGGCTTTCGTGGACGCGTTCAGTGCCCGTCGGGATGTCACATTGTGTGTGTGCGCAAGTGGGTCGGCCATTGAGTGGGACATTGTCGAGCTTATTGGAACTCTTTTTCACTTTCATTGATTGTACAATCATTTCCATTTTGTGAATTCATTACAGTGATGGAAGCTGCATTTGACCTTTTGTGTAGCAGGCAAAACTTTTCTTTGGAGCAACTGCCGATCCTTTTTGAGTAGACGCCAACATCTGTTAGCACATCGCTCGAAAATGAATAATTTGCTGCATCGCTAAATGAGCTCATCTTTGATAATGACTGTGGGTTCCTCTTTGATACTGGAGCACAGTATTTATTACCTTTTGTAATGACAAGAGACTTGGTGCAAAAGGAACACATAGCCTTCTTTTTAGACATAAGGCTGTGATCAGGGTGGGTCCCATTTACACTGGATACTGAAAAAGCACTTGAAAAATTAATTGTTGCACAACACTTGTTGTATTAAAGCTTATCTCCCCTCCCACATTTACACCTGGTAGTTTATTTTGCCTGTAAGTATAATTCGTGTAGAATGCCACCAAAAACCAGCATCTGCTACCACGTCTTCCTTTAGAAAAGCATCCTCCAAAGTTTATCAACTTGCCAAAACTCGGGGCCACAAATATTAGCAAAACCTTTTTGGTTTCATCACGCTCTTTAGGTGATGAAACCAGAGTGAAGTCAAAATTCTCTGCTCTTTCGATCGACAGCTCCACAGGAACTAGACCTTGACCACTGCATTCATGAAATATTGAACCGCATTTTTTTTTTTCCGGCATAGCTTTTTTGTTTTTAAAATTGGGGATCGACCTACAATGGAGACCAAAGAAGGTAGACCTGGTATAGTACTGAGCATCCTTTCCAAATCTGTTGCACTAAGTCAGGCGGTCACTCGTGTTAGCCACTGCTCTTAGCTCGTGTAATGGCGCGTTTACACTTGCAAATCCGCGCAGGCGGAGAGTGGATTTCGGAGCCGGGTGGCGAAATCGACTCGTCCCTGGCGGAGAATCTGGATATGGGTCCCGGACTTTCCTCCATGAAGCGGTGAAGCTTGACGCGCATGCGGGCAGTGTCCCTGCGTCTGACACTTACAGGGTATTTATGCTCGCCGAGGTTTTTAATTGTACATGACATACGAGAGCCCAACTACCCAGAACACAATTTGCGGCTCGAAATTCGGTTTCTTTCCGCCCGAAAACCGCCGATCAAGAACTGACCGGTTCGAGTCTCGCTCACTCTCTTTTCCGTGGTCACGGGCCATTTTCTAAGGCTTAGACGCGACCACCAAATTTAATCAAAGTCGTGGGTCATTGAAGGCACACACTCAATATTAAAAATAGAAAAAAATATGAAACCCATTTTTTGTGGCTTCTAAAAAACTGCAAATACGTTGATTGAAAAAAAAAAAAAAAAAAAAAAGTTCCACAGAGAACCGGAAGCATTCTGTGCGTGCGTCGTTTCGCGCACAGGTTTCGCGTACGTGGGACTCGCGGGGACGGCGATGGCAGCGAACGACGGGCGTGGGACCTCTGCTTCAGAACTGTCGTTCGCGGTACCGGTGAATTCTGTCTGCCTTTAAAAGAGAAATTTGGGACTGATCAAAAGAACTGGTATTCATCCCGTACGACACACCCGACCACCAAGCCGATTTGCACGAAGACGTTGCTGTCGCTCCCTTCTCGTGGCTGAAGACATCGCTCGCGCCAACGTCAAGCACGACGTGTCTACTTCGAGTTGAATATGCACGCGTACGATTTCTTTACTAGGTGCGAATGTCGCCAATGCGTTGTGCTTCCCGACTTCGACCCGGGAATGCTTTTGCTGGAGGAAAATCGGCAGCAAACTTTCCAACTTGCAGTTTATCATCTGTGTTATTACTAATTAGGAAAAGGTTCCCCAGCAGCTCGGTGGGAAAGACGTCCGCTTCACATGCGGCAGGCCCGGGTTCGATCCCCAGTGAGTGTACTTTTTTTTTTTAGATGCGGAGCATCTCTTGCTCGGGTCTATGTCCCGCGTCCGCGATGTAGTCGGCACTCGAACTACGCACGCGCAACTCTCCTCCTTCCCTCTCTCCAACAGCTGCGCGTTACTCTCTCCGCTCTCTCTCTCTACCAGCTGCGTGCACTGCGCGTGCGTTGGCTTCTCCTCACACCGCGCGCGCACGCGCAACTCTCCTCCTCTTGTCTCCTCTCCTTCAAGTGTGAAAAAAATAAAATAAACGGCGAGCGGCGAGCGTTCCAACTTTCTCTGCCGCGAGCCGCGACGAAGGCTCGCGTAGGGGGTAACGCTAGGGCAGTCGGTGGCGCCATCTCTCGACGTCAGCACGCAACTGACTCTTTCCTCGGAACCAACACGATGCTCCGCATCACCCCATGGTTCCCCTCGGGAAGATGGTGTTTTACTATTTTCAATCATTTTGCGATGTTCACATTTTTTTTTTCTTTTTACAATTATCACTGAAGAAACAAACAAATGTTGTGGACGAAACGTCGCTGAATTAAATGGTATGGGATTTCCTTTCTGACACCTGTGAACTCAATGTAATCACTTTCCACAAAATGCAAGGAGCATATAAATCAGGTAGCGTCCGCTTTCCGAGGCGCCCGTAAATGTTCTACAGGAATTGCAACCAGCCATTGGTCCCGATCCTGTTGATCTTTCGGAAACTCTTTCGCACAATGCCACTTTTTCGGACGCAGGACATGTGAGCCAGCTTTTCACGCAACATCTTTGGTGTATTCTTTTCGGAGCCGATCATGGAAATTCACCACAAGCACTCACTACTCATCTCCAACTCCTAAAACACTCATCTTGGGGTACAGAACAGCGAGCGGAACAAACATAACTCTAAAAGAGCAAGCAGTTCCCGCTACGCGACCGCGGATGTCGTCTGCTACGCAGAGGGGGAAAAAAAAAACGAACGGTCGGGTGTAGCCACGTGACTTCCGCCTCTCTCCTTTCCACTTCTCCGACCTCCGTGCGCGGGTTTCGGTTTCGAGCAGTTGCGTCTTTTGGCTTTATTAAAAATATACGCTACTGTTGCAAAATATTAATTGGGTAGTCCTCCGACACCATAATGAAGCGCCTGGCAAAAAATGAAATTTTTTTGGGGGGGTGTCAATGTCCCTTTAAAGGGGCCCTGCAATGACTTTTTTACTGGTTTTTATTTTGCACCGAACCTGAGCGCACTGAACACAGTAACTTAATGAAACTTTTCTTTTCTCAAATTTCGCTTTATTTTAAAAGTTATAGGCAAATTAGAATTACAAAAACAAGCAAAAAATAACCTCCTTCATGACGTCGTAGGTCCTGGCTTGAGTGGCCGTGAACTAGAGGAAGGGTAGTGGGCTCATCGAGCTTTCACGGCTGCCGCACTCCGTGTCGACGGCTCGAGAGGGCGCCACTAAAGCATGTTTTGGTTAGGCTGTGTGAAGTGGGCGGCCAGGGCGGCTCGCATTGCATTTGCTGAGCGATTAAAGACTAATTCGGCATAACAGTACTTCATTGGCCACAAACGACAGCAAACACGGGTAAAGATCAGTTCAGAACGGGAGCCACTTCGCGCTGCCATACCGCCTAATGGCCAAATCGCCGACCAAGCCCGCCCCGAAGGCCTTCGGAACGCTCGGAAGCGGTCGGATGCTCGAGCCGGTATACGATCGCAGCGCCGCCGCGTACACCCGGCATTTTTCTACGCTCGCCGTCCGTCGGGGCCTCATCCCACTAGCCCTTTCTAGTATGCGCTGTTTTTCCCGCCGCTTGGTGGTGGGTACGTCGACGAATCATTTCTTGTTTCCGTACTTTGCAAACTGCATTTGTTTCTTTTCTGATCTAAAATACTGAACAAAAACGAGTTTCATACATAATTGAAACGCTTCGCAACACTTATATTTTGTATCTCGACTAAAAAAAAAGCTTTTAGCGGCTCTGACCAGTAGTAAGCCCAGGACCAAAGACGTCACATTTCGCGCGCTTTCGGCAACGTGGGTCGCCCTCGTAGGCGGAGGAGGTTTCCGCGTCGTCCGGTTAAAATATGACGCACTGATATTTGGTTACTCTCTCCATGCCCGCTGGCTTTCCCGAACCCCAAGAGACGTGGAAACCGCAAAAAAGGCAGACGCTTAAATATGATTGCAGGGCCCCTTTAAGGGATATTAGTGATACACATATATAATAATGACGAGTTTATTCAAATTAAGCTATATCATATATTTTCACTATATATTGGGTGCGTAAAATAACGCGCGACTAAAGTACTTCAGCTGAGACGTTGAGGACCTACGGTCAACATTTTGTACACAAGCACCGTCGGGAACCAACCTGAACACTACAACTTCCATTCACCCTAATTGTAAATGAGTGCGCTAATGACAGCTCTAGTCTACCGATAAACGATTACATGTTTACATGGCCGTGTAGCCCTCCTTATGTTGCACCATAGTGATCTCGGTAATTACTTCTAAAACGTTACCCACAATAAAATTTGTTCTCCCCCCCCAAAAAAAAAAAAAAAAAATCAAAACAACACGAGTCGTTAAAAAAAAAATAAAGTATAACTTCAAAAAAGTACATTTCCACAAATGTGAAAGGAAATGCGTTTAAAAGATTTGTGCAAAACTATCCAAGTTTATTTCTGAACGAACAGTTTCGCACATATTTATTCAAAATTAGGGGGACATGTCTATGTTGTTTCAACAGTCAGGGAACGAAAGCTACGATCCATCCGCCATCGTCCCGAGTCCTAACGCATCACGCGGTTTCTCCAGCGAGGGTCGAAGTCACGTGATACGACCAAAGTCACCGGGTTGGGTCAGGTCGTATGCTTCGTCTCCAATGATAAACTCCACGCGCACAGTGAATTAACTTGCTTGGACGGCTACGTATATCGAAAGTTCCGGCAAATGATTCATCTTGTAGACTGTGTACACAGCACTTCCACGAAGGCGCCCTAATCGAAAGTGCAACAAAATTAGATCCAAATTAAAATAATAATATAATAAAAAAAATCAACGCCCACAATTAAGCGAACGGACAGTGTCTTTTGGGCCGCATGCGGGCACCCCTAGCGCATTTGAAGGCGCCGAAAAAGCGCTCCTGTTCCATCAGTGGCGCATTGCAGCGACGATACATCTCCGAATGGATATCGAAGCCGGAGTTGTTGGCCCGACCCTCACTGCTGCACCACTTGAAGCAGGAGCTGACGTAGAAGAGCTGCTCGTTGGTGAACTCAGCCACGCCAGAGGGCTCTTCCGGCGGCAAGTGTCGTTCGAACATCTTGGCCGCCACCTACACAAAAATGTACAAAAAAAAAAAAAAACATTGGAGATGCGTTCTGTACCCTGCTCAAAGATGGATCTTCTAACCAAATACGTTACTATTCGCTCCTTCTTGTGTGAGTTGAAACGTGGTGGCGCCAATGTGCAAATAGCCACCAAGAACTTCCGGTTCTAAACTAGACGGCGGGGGGACTCCTTTTGTTGCTGCATCTCTTAGGGCAGAATAAGCCGGGAAGTTATCCCGGCTTATCCAGCCGCAAGATGCAGAAACAAAAGGAGTCACCCTCGCCGTCAAGATAGCAGCGGGGGAAAGGCAAATGAGAAGGGTGGCGAGGATTTTCCTACCTTGGGGAATAACTTTTTCACGAACACCCGCCGGTGTCGGCCGGTGCGTCCGTTTGTCAACACCATATATGACGTCGCGAGGAGAGTGGGATGGTGACGGGGTATCGTGTTTACAAATTCAGTGTCTCACCACGGCAGCGGGAAGACAGGGAGAGGGTGATGCGTGCTGACGTCAGCGCATCGGGCCAATACGGGCGTCGCACAGCTGGCACGGAGCCACACTCTTCGAAAAAGGGGTCTATACAGTCCTCCCTAGAGGTGTCAAGAGCGTTCTTCCCTAAAGGGAGGAACGCTTTTGACGCATGTGTTCCTTCAGAAAGGGAGAAACTTTCGTTTCTGAAAGCTGCACTCTTAAAAATGAGTCGTTAAATTTACGAGGAAAGTTTCGGCAGCTCTATTTCCAAACATTTCTCGTCAAAATAACGTACAATCATTTTATGAAATTATGTGGGAAAAGTTGTAAAAAAAATGAGGCACCGCATTCTTAGTTTGCGAGCACAGACGTGAAAATGACGAATGAATCGTTTCCAAATCTTCCCTCGTGAAAATAACGTACTGCCGTTTTTCTAAATTGACTAGGAAAGTCGTCATTTTGATTTGCGGCTATGTACGTGAAAATTACGAGGAAATCTTTGGCAGCTCTATTTCCAAACATTCCTCGTGAAAATGACGTACCAGCGTCTTCTGAAACTGTGTGAGAAAAGCCATAAAGAAAAGGTGCATTGCATGTTTCAACTGGAAGTATGTATGTGTAGCATACAAACATTGTGATCAGTGTTCTTCACGTAATTAATAAGACAAAAATTGAAATATTACTTATCACTTTATTCAAGTTTCCGAGACTGCCTCACTGTACACTCTCCTTGGTGATGATGGTGTGCCATTACATCCTGCGTAAAAAGAGAAGAGAAAATTACCCTATGCCACCTTATGATATAACGTCACATAACTCGCTCAAAGGACCACTATGTGAGGAAGGCAAGAGAGATAGTAGCAGCTTCATCCTGACACAAGGGTGAGGAAAATCAGACAATAGCATTTCTGAAAGTCTGATATGTCAGACATCGGTGCTGTGCCTTCTTTGCATGCCCAGGGCTATGCTACAGGTAATAGTGTTCAATGCAGGGCACAAAATTTATTACCTCAAACCTTAGGCACCATAAAGAAAATGTCTGACAAACAATAGCCGTTTCCAGATTGAAGGTTGCAGCTGCTACATTTGAAGCACATATGGATTGATGAAGGCCACAGCGAAAACATCCGCAAATGGCCATTTTTCAGGGCTGTGCTAATATTAAAATTTTATTATAGCAGTTTAGTAAAATACGGTATTCAATATTGGTTTAAACATTAATCGTACTACTTTATACGACTTAATTTTTGCAAAGGCTTAGTTTTTGCGAGTTTATCGAAATTGCTTAGAATTGGTCATGCAAATAAGTAACCCCATGGCTACGAATACATTGAGCATTACTCCTCATTGCAAAATTTTGTACCCGCAAAGTATTTCCAAAACTGACACTTCACAAAATGTATGAAATATCAAGCTCGGGAAAATAAAGTCGTTTACGCCATTCTAAGCTTTCAAAGCGCTCGTAAAGTCGCCATTGCAATGAAATGGCTTTGTTCAGTGCGTTTCTTCGCATGTGCCACTGCACAGCGGAGAAGCGACACCCATGGAGCAGACTCCGCAATCGCATTAATCGGCGCCATAGTTCCAAGATAATGAAGGTGCGTCCGATGCAACCACGTCCGCACAACATCCGGAGGTCTTCCCCGAGTGCGCAATTTTCGAATCGGGTGACAAAAAGGCAAATTTTTAGCATTCAATATCTTGAACCTTGTTGCTGTACACAAATTGTGTTAGTCTTTAATATTCACTGCCTTTAAAACTAGAATTGAAACATATCCCATAAACAATTAATTAAAAACATTATTAAACAATATTTGTTAATTAGTTTTGATTAACATACTGCGACGGTTATCCCCTTATCTAATGTCCTCCAAGCCCCACAAACACGCAGTGAACGAATCGTTTAAGTAACACTCGTGGCGGTTTGTTTTTTAAATTTCGTTCGAATCAAAATAGACAGCTTTGTATATATGTATATATAAATACTGGGTGCATGTGCATGCAGCCGTGCACCATCCCACTAGAGAGGTCCACTTTTTCCTTAGGTAAAATTAGATCAAACTGGAGAAGGCCAGTTTTACATAAACCCCCAGCATGGTATGTACCAAGGACCGCCAGAAATGATTGCTCACTTCATAGAACACTCCGTGCAACTTGAAGAGAGCGGCTTTCAGTCTTTAACGGTGGGTCTACCCGCTTGGTGCAGCTGGGACCTGCAAGAAAGTTAATGCAGCTTGCCATATACCAGAAAGTAACAACGACAAGGCCAGTATTACATAAACCCCCAGCATAGCATGCACCAAAGACCGCCTGAAATGATTGCTCACCTCATAGAAGACTCTGTGCGGCTTGAAGACAGCGGCTTGCGGTCTGACGGTGGGTCAACCCGCTTGGTGCAGCTGGGACCTGCAAGAAAGTTAATGCAGCTTGCCATATACCAGAAATAACAACGACAAGGCCAGTATTACATAAACCCCCAGCATGGCATGCACCAAAGACCGCCTGAAATGATTGCTCACCTTATAGAAGACTCTGTGCGGCTTGAAGACAGCAGATTGCGGTCTGACGGTGGGTCAACCCGCTTGGTGTAGCTGGGAACTGCGAGAAAGTTAATGCAGCTTGCCATATACCAGAAAATAACAAATACGAGGGGCATTCATAAAGTTTGTATTATCGGAACAAAAAATTAAAGAAAACAGAACAAAACAGGCATCAACATGAGCGCGCGTCCCTCTAGCTTCCGCACAGTATAAACATCGCTAGCTATAGTAGCTCGGAACACCGCTAGGGAGACGAAACAAAAATGGCACTGCCCGTCGGTGCCAAGCACATGCAGTGATCCGTTTTTTTCTTTTGAAAGGAAGCAATGCCAAGGATATTCATTCCAAACTGGGAGCGTTGTCCGGGGACAACGCCCCAGTTTACAACACTTTTGGTTAAATGGCACAGGCGCCTCTAGTATGGCCAAATAAGAGGAAAGTACTTCAAGCACGGCAACCAAGTGATTGCTGAAGGGGAGCGATTCCTGAACACTCAAGACGAGGAGTTCTATAACAATGGCCTCCGGCATGTGGTGCATCGCTGGAAAAAGTGGGTAACGTTTGGTGGCGAACATGTAGAGAAAGCCTCAACTCCTACTCGAGTTTGATTGCTGAATCTCTATTCCTTCGTGACAATAATACAAACTTTATGAACGCCCCTCGTACAAGGCCAGTATTACATAAACCCCCAGCACGGCATGTACCAAGGACTACCAGAAATGATTGCTCACCTCATAGAACACTCTGTGCGGCTTGAAGAGAGCGGCTTGCGGTCTTTGACGGTGGGTCTACCCGCTTGGTGCAGCTGGGACCTGCAAGAAAGTTAATGCAGCTTGCCATATACCAGAAAGTAACAACGACAAGGCCAGTATTACATAAACCACGAGCATGGCATGCACCAAAGACCGCCTGAAATGATTGCTCACCTCATAGAAGACTCTGTGCGGCTTGAAGACAGCAGCTTGCGGTCTGACGGTGGGTCAACCCGCTTGGTGTAGCTGGGAACTGCGAGAAAGTTAATGCAGCTTGCCATATACCAGAAAATAACAAAGACAAGGTCAGTATTACATAAACCCCCAGCATGTCATGTACCAAGGACCACCAGAAATCATTGCTCACCTCAGAGAGCACTCCATGCGGCTTGAAGAGAGTGGCTTGAAATTTTTGTTGGTGAGTGAACCTGCCTGGTGCAGCTGGGACCTGCAATATATTTAATACAGCTTGCCATATACCACAAAGAAAGAAAGACAAAGCCAGTAATACATAAGCCTATAGCAGGACATGTCCCAAGGACCCCTACAAATACATTCTCCCCTCATGGAACACTCCATGCGGCTTAAAGAGAGCGGCTTCCAATCTTTATCGGTGCGTGCACCTGCTTGGTGCAGCTAAGACCTGCAATAAATTTAGTACAGCTTGCCATATACCACAAAGTAACAAAGACAAGGCCAGTAATACATAAGCCTACAGCACAACATGTCCCAAGGATTGCTAGAAATGCTTGCTCAACTCATAAAGCACCCCATGCGACTTGAAGAGAGTGGCTTGCAACCTGAGGGTGAGTGCACCTGCTTGGTGCAACTGGTACCTGCAATATATTTAATACAGCTTGCCTTATACCACAAAGTTACAAAGACAAGAGCAATATTACATAATCCTCCAGCATGACATATCCCAAGGACCAATAGAAACGCTTGCTCAACTCATAGAACTCCCCATGCGGCTTAAAGAGAGCGGCTGGCAATCTTCGAATAGTACCTACGGGTTAATTTCCCTTTCTTGATGAGCCTGAGAACTTTCGGATGAATGCCGCTCTTTGCGGTATGGCATGGTGCACACCTGGTACCTCTTTTGGGGTTTGTCTGGCCAAAGTACCTATAACAAAAATATAACAACTGGGTCACACACTGCAGTAGCCAGCAATCCCACAACAATATCTTCATCGAAGTAGAGTAGAAAAATGGGATGAGGGTGCTAGAGGAGCAAGTTATTGCTCATTACTATGGTAGCCAATATTAAGTGAATTCCATCTTCACTGTATAACTGTGTGACTCGGTGAGCATTAGATAAGTGAATAAACATAAAATTATGTTTACTAACCAAAATATGTTAATTACTTTCTTAAGTATTGGTATAATTGGCCATGCTGCAATTGCAATTTCAAACGGAGACATTATTAAAGTCTAACCTAAAGGAAACAATTTTGTGAAAAAGCAGCAAGTTTTGAGGTAATCCATGTTTTTCGGAAATCGCCGGTTTGGGAGCTTTGGGGTTAGATTACTCTTTTTAAAATTGCCATTGCGAAGGGGCCCATTAAACCGCTAAATAATAATAATAATAATAATAATAATAATAATAATAATAATAATATTCATAATAATAATATAACATATTTATTGTATCTAGTGCACATCAGTTAGCATGACGGGCACATCAAAGCCAACATGAGGCTTGTGGGATATGCCACCCTAAAATTAACAGTCGAACATAGCTATACTTTGAACCCGAATGCAAAGTGAAACAACTATAGGCAGACGTCCTTAGGATGTTATGGGTGTCATGTGACACAGTTAGATGCAGACACACACATGCACATACACACAAACATATGCAAATGCAACATTAGGTTTGAAAATAGCCACTGTAAAAGAAGAGGAAGCAATTATAACCTCGTTAAGAAAAACAAATCATGCACTAATGATAAATAAACGCAACTATACTAAACACAAATAACGCAACTATACTAAACACAAATTCTTTAAACCGGGTCCAAAGGGGAAGTGTCACGGCCGGGGTGTCTGAAGCTGCACAAGGGTAATCTACAGTGAAATACAAAAAGAAAACTAAAAAGCTATGTAATTAAACAGTTACTTTACAATTTTTGGTTAATTAGTAAACATATTTTTACGTTTATCCACCTGTCTAATGTCCGCCGAGCCCTACAATTATACAGTGAGGACGGCATCCACATCTATCACCTTCATTTTCCTTTACAATCCGTTCAACATTACAAAAAAAAAAAAAAAAACTATATCACAAGAAGTTTTCATAGTCATTTCAGCTGTCTAAAGACTCAGATATGCAAATGAATGAACAGTACTCATCAATAAGAAATGAAACGAGAAAGCGCAGAAACGTAAATAATAAAAGAGTAAAGCTATACGCACTCCGGAGTGCACTTAAGTCGGAAATGGCTATACGCACACCGCGAAGAACTCATGCTATTTGGGTCACCCTTTTCGAACGGCGCGTGTATCACTGGGGAGCTGGTTAACACAGCCCCCCGCCTGCGTTCACGCCGCTTCGCGGCGACAGTATCGGCTGCTAATTACAAAACTTAACCAGTACACGCCGCTTCGCGGCGTCCAGCCGGCAACACAAGCCCCGCTGTCCCCGATCGCACCTCCGGAAAGGGAGTCCCATACCATTTAGTTCTGCGAAGTTTAGGCGACAACATACGGTTTTCTTAAAAAGAAATGTCGTAAATATCGCCAAATGCCTCGACAAAACAAAATGTTCCAGAAAAAAAAAAGAAAAAAAAAAGTAGGCCCACCGCGAATCGAACCCACGTCCACTTGCGTACAAAGCAGACATCTAGACCCCTACGCCATGCCACCTTTTTTTTTTTTTTTTTTTTTCTTTATTGCCGGATTGTGACATTCAAACATCAAACAGATAGCCAGATTGAGGTGCAAACAATAGCCAACATTTGGCAAGCGGTGTGTTTTTAAAATTCTCTCATTGACAACAACCTTTCAATAGTCGGTAGCCACTCAGGGACTTCCTGCTGGGACTTCACAGTTTCAACAAATGAAACAACACTCTCACGGAAATACTCCCGTGCCTCCCGTGCATCACGGTCGGCGTGGCGCACTGCCATCCTCATCCTCCAGATGCTGTGCAGACAAAGTAACATTATCAGATCAAATGGGACGCCACCCTCGTTATCAACCGCTAGATACCTAATCCCATGGGGGTTCAGAGGCAAATCTTTCTTTAGGGTGCGTTGAAGGACGTCCCAAAGAAAGATGCCGTCCCAACACTCCAGGAAAACATGATCTATAGTCTCGGGCTTCTTACAGAGGATACAATCGACACCCCAGGGAACGAACATGCCCTTCTCTTCTATAAAAGTCTTTACCGGTAAGGTAGCAGTGTGCAGTTTAAAGAAAAACGTTTTCACACCGGGAGGCACTAACATTCTTTGAACTCGCTTCAGGACGTCCTGTCCTGGACCCACACTATACAACGCTCTGTACATTGGCACAGGGAAAACAACATCGCACACATCCTTATACAATTTTTTTCGTGATACTGCACTTAAATATTCAAACGAGAAACGGGCAGCTAGAAACCGACATGAGGCAACCACCTCTTTAAGGTGGCCATGAATGCCCCCTGCTACATAAGACGTAGTCACAACTAACTCGGGCAAAGCCCGCCCCAGTCTCACTTGGAGCACCGTGCGCAAGAAAGGGTCGGTGGCATCGCGAAAGAAAAGAAAACGATTAACGATCTGCCGTAGAAACAGGTGTGAGAGGCTTAGTCCCCCCTCACGAACTCTACGAAAAAGATTCATTCTGCTCATGCACTCCCATGATGAGCCCCAGATAAACACAGCAAATACTCGGTGGAGTTTCTGAACATTGACTCGCGAACAGTGCAAAACTTGTAACACGTACCACAGCTTGCTCGCAAGAAAAACATTGCAA
This sequence comes from Ixodes persulcatus, assembly GCA_013358835.2. NCBI lineage: Eukaryota > Metazoa > Arthropoda > Arachnida > Ixodida > Ixodidae > Ixodes > Ixodes persulcatus. Next base: position 6,549 of record JABSTQ010002187.1, on the reverse strand, counting down.
ACTGTGGCACGTGCAAAAATTGAAAAACTATTTCCCCTCCATTTCTCAGCTTTGTCCCGCAGCTCGATTAATTGTCTACTCCAGTACGGCTCACTGTCGCGGTAGTATTCGAGGGGTACACCCAAATACTTGACTGGAGTGGTTTCCCACTTTATGTTCGCGTACACACTAGGCGTTGAAACCCACTCCCCATGCCAAAACCCGATACATTTGTCCCAGTTAACCGCACTACCACTGACATCACAAAAAAGTTTAACAGTATTAACGACCTCAACAACACTTTCTTGATTTGAACAGAACAAAGCAATGTCGTCAGCGTAAGCCAGTACACGAACGTCTGAAGAGTGCAGTTGAAACCCACTTATTGAACTGCTCCTCAAAATTCTTAAACAAAAGGATTCAATATAGATACAAAAAAGTAAAGGCGACAACGGACAACCTTGTCTCACAGAGCGCTGCACAGGAATACGTTCTCCTACTGACTTGTTCACGATGAGCCTAGTTGTACAGCCGCTGTATGCCATGCGCACCCCTTCCCGTATAATTGAGCCCACATTAGCATGATCCAGAATTGTTAAGAGAACGTCATGCGGTACACGATCAAAGGCTTTTTCCAGGTCCACCTGAAGCATGGCTACACGGCTATGCATGGCGTCACAAATATCTAGGACATTTCGAGCCGTATGAATATTGGTGAAAATGGTTCTGCCCTTTATGCCACATGTTTGATGGGGACCCACTATTTCAGTAATGACGCCCTGCATCCTTCTAGCCAAAATCTTCATTAAAATTTTATAATCGACATTGGTTAGGCAAATTGGACGATACGATTTAACCAGTCGAAGTTTCAAAGCATCATCTGTTTTCGGAATAAGGACAGTATGGGACGATAAAAAGGACGGGGGTAGAACATGGAAGTCAAAAGCTTCGTTAAACACGTTGGTCAACAGGGGCGATAATTCATGCTTCAGTTCTTTGTAAAACGCTGCACTTAGCCCGTCGGGACCAGGCGACTTCCCCGGGTTCAAAGCCTCAATGGCTATTACTACTTCCTCATTGGTGATAGGGCTCTCAAGAACTGATTTAGTCTCGTCATCCAATCTCGGCATAAAATAAAGAAATTCTTTTTTAAAGCGTTCGACGTTGACCGGGTTATACGCAAATAGCGCTCGGTAGTGATCGAAAAACGCTCGCTCGATTTCTGCATTATCGCTAGTGACGGACCCATCCCGTTCGATTTCCGCGATCTCATTCCGTCGGGCGTATCTTTTTTCGGTACCCAGAGCTCGTTTTGTGGGCACCTCCCCCTTTATCAGTCTGTCTGCCCTAGCCCGAACAAGTGCACCATGATAACGGTCTCTATCCAGCAACTCCAGCCTTTCTTTCAAGAATGAAATGGCATCTTTAAAAGCACCCGGCGCTCTACATTCCTCCTTTATCAGCATCTGCAAATTCGAGCGCATTAATGTTTCATTTTTCGATTTTCGTTTTTTAACTCAGTGGCTCTCTCGAGCGCAATCATTTTAACCTCCTGCTTAAAAATTTCCCATCGCGAACCGTACAACTCCGTTCTGTCCCCCTTTTTTATACGTTCCACTGCAGCCTGGACTTGTGAAACAAAAACCTGATCACCCAAAAGCTTTGAATTAAGTTTCCATAGTTCCCACCTAAAAACCTTCTTAATTTCCCCTCGTCCGCGGATACAAAACTTTACTAGGCAATGGTCACTGAACGTTACCGGACATACTTGGTAGTCGTGACACAAGGGCACTAATTCGGAAGGGACATACGCTCTATCCAGGCGGGCGTGGCTACTTCCCTGAAAATGCGTAAAAACCACCCCTCGCCCTTCACTTATACATTCTCCAACATCTTCTAGACCATAATCATTAATTAGTTCATTTAGACACACCGTACTCGCGTCCGCAAAGGGGGTTGAGCTTGACTTGTCGCTTGTAGAACACACGCAATTAAAGTCCCCAAGTAAGATAATAAAGCGCTGACAGTTACAATATTCCCCAATGCTTTCAAAAAACATTCGTCTTTCTTCCGTCCTGTTTGGAGCATATAAACATATCACGCGCCATTCATATGACGAAAAAGAAAAATCGCAGACTATCATACGCCCGAACTGACAACTTATTACGGACTGAACCACCGCCCCCAGGCTTTGGCGAACTAACAGAACGCACCCCGCCGACGTCCCTACCGCCCTGCTGACACAAACGTCGTACCGGGCGGTGAAAGGACGCACCATATGCTCAGTCCGGTCCTCATCCTCGATCTTCGTCTCCTGTAGTGCTACTACGTCGAGGTCCTGCTCAACCACGAGGCGGTACAACTGCCTTTGCCTCCGTCGGTCACTGAGCCCTCGTACGTTAAGCGTCGCAACTCGCACGGATCTTTGAAGCGAGATCGACATAAAGAAGCAGGACCAGTCAGATCATACGGAGCCTACCTTCCAATGTTTTTCCGCATGGTGCTTTCACCATGCGCGGCGGCCTATAAGGCCGGTTGATCTCCGCCCTTAGGCACCGCCGACCGCTGCCGGCCGCCAGTCCCTTTCCACCCGGTCACCACCCTCCATTCGTGTCCTGATTGATGAAGCCTCTGCTCCCTTGTGACATCACCTGGGTCTTCGTGTCGGCGCTTTGCGGAACCAGACTGGAAGTCCATCTTGGAGGAGTTGAGCTCTTCATCGCCCTCCGGAACGGTGTCCACTTCTTTGTTGTCCACCGATGCCGTCGGCAAGCGCTCTGCTTCAAGAGCAGACGCTACAGTCGCGAGCTGCAACGGTGCCGTGACAACCGGATCCGACGGGGCCGTGTCCGGCCTCTGGTCTTTGGCGCTCGCGAGACCTTGCTCAGTCGTTGTCGTTGCTGGGGCTGCCGCTCTCTCCGCTTCCTCCTCGTCCATGACCAGCTCGCTCCGGTCGTCTTCCCCCCCGCGTTCCACGGCTCGAACGTACGAGCGGACGCAGTCGGCCCGCTCGTGTCCAAAACCCCTACACTCGGAGCATCTGGGTGCCCTGCAGTCACGCCGGATATGCCCCGTCCTGCTGCACCGGAGACAGATGGGGGCACGCCCAGGCACTACTACGAGAGCAGAGGCGCCACCGAAGCGTAGCTTGTGAGGGAGGCGATCAAGAGCGACACCCTCCCGAAGCGCCAACCGTACAATCCGGGTGGTAGACCGGACACCGTCGAAACCAGGCACCTTCCACTGCTCAAAGGCGACCTCCTTCACATCGCCGTATTCGCTGAAGGCCCTCCGAATGGCGTCATTCGGGACGTCGAACGACACCCAATGGACCTTCACACGAAGCTCCTGCCGTGCCGGGTCCACCACGAGGCAAGTGCGGCCCTTCACGGTGAGCCGCCCAGCCTCGACCACCTTCTGCTTGGCCGCCTCCGTGCGAAGATCCAGCAGCCAGACATGGGCCATCTGGTAAGCCCCTATGCCGACCACCTCCCTTAGGACCCCGACCTGATCAAGCGGCTGCCGAAAGTCCTCGATGCGATAAGGTCTTGCAGCGATGTCACAATGCAGCAGAACTGCGCGTTTCATGCCTTCACCTGAAGGAACGGGCGGCAAAATGACACGGTACTCCTTCTCAGCAGAGATAACCAATTCACCACGGCCGCCGACGGCCGTTATCGCCGCTCGCTCGGAGCTATCCATCCTGCGTCCGCACCGCACGGCTGCGACTCGAGGAATGTACTCGGCCACTTCCTCCCCTGCCCCTACGCCATGCCACCGCTTCGAAAAGTCGCTTTGACCATTCGTTTTATACGAGTTTAGCGGAGTGCGTATAGCATTTCCGTTCGAAGTGCACTCCGGAGTGCGTATAGTTTTACTCATAATAAAATATAAACTTCTGCGAAGCCGATCAGCCGTTGGGTATGCTAAACTAATTATTACGATTCCGCAAAATGTTCACCCCTAAACTGACAGTGCGGTGGAAGCTGCATGTTCGTTTGACCAGTCAACTGTCGATTCTGCACAACGTGATCACCGCCTCTCCGCATACTCACGCGGGGAGAGCGAGGTCAAGCGATAAGGGGCTTTAATTACAGTTGGCGAACAAGTAGCTTGCACCGCACTGTCAGCTTAGGCGTGAACGGAATATAGGACATGCAAAAACCTAAAATATATGTACCGTATTTTCCGGGCTATAGTCCGCAGGGGCAAATTTGCGGTCGAAAGTAAAAGTCCTTGCTTAGATACTTAGATAGTCCGCACCCGGTGCATAGTCCGCGTGCCGTGCATAGTCGGCACCTGGTGCTTAGTCGACACGAACATCTTCTCATAGACGGCACACCTTAATAAATGTCTGCTTTCTTTGCTCACAAAGAGGCGCGTATTAAACACAAATCATCGTTAACATACTCTTTCACTCAAAACATCCGTCACATTTCCTCATAATGAACGATCTTGAAAAACAAAATTCGTGTATAGTCCGCACGCGTAGATAGTCGGCACAGCCTAAAATTTAAACTTTTAAACATGTATAGACCGCGGACTATAGCCCGGAAAATACGATATAAAAAAATGAGCACACTGTTAAATATAAAGTCAGAGCCAGCAGCGAGCTGCAGAGTGGATGTTTACAATAATTAACCCTCCCAACTGCTTGAGAAATTTCCCATCAAATCTTTATGTACCTCTTGGAGACCAATATCTTTCCGGCCAATATCTTTGTGTACCTCTTGGAGACTCGTGAATCGAGTGCACTAGAAACTTCCGTTTTTGAAGCCGCTAAACGTCGTTCAATGACACTGCATCGTCACAAATATGTTAGCCGCTCGCTTATGTTGTCTGGCTGCATGAATGCAAAACAAACACACCAACTAAGCTCCCAAAAAAGCTCGCACTCACGAGTTCTCCTAAGAGAAAAGGCGCAGGGCTCTGGGTAAACGCGCCGCCGCTGCAGCACGTGCATATTATAACGGAAACATAACGTGCTGAAAAAGAAACACCAAAAGCACGATGTGTCGGTGGAGGCCCGTGTTCTCAAACCGCGGATTTTGAACACGCTTGAGCGCTACCACGCGTGCATGGGGTTTCCGTCTTCAACCGAAAGCACTCGAACCGCGAACATGGAGAAATATTCGATTTCAATACGTAAGCAAGACATTGCAAAGATAAAGTCACATTGCATACCTTGAAGTGGGAGATTTAGTCGTCGATGAGAGCTGATGAGGCACCGATGCATCACAGAACACTACACTGACCACGATGTCAACAGCCACCGAGGCGAGTTCGACGAACGCCCGAGAGCGACAGCTGTGACAACTTCCGATTGCGGCTGCGCGGTACGGGCGCACAACACGGAGCAAAACAGCAGAGATGGGAAAGAGCACGTGGCAACAACGTGGTGTTGCTACAAGGCACCAACACCGCCATTCTGCGAGAGAGGAGGGTCGAGAGAGAGCTGCGCGGCTGCGCGGCGGGGCATTCAACTCCTTGCCATCTGCGCATGCTTGCACTCCGGGGATTTCGGCTTTTCTGGAAGGCTCGGCTCTCGCGCCAAATAAATAATGAGGGCATCCTCGTATTTTGAAATGATGAGCGTGCCCGTCTTTTTGACGAAGGAAAGACACGTAAAATTGACGTCAGTTTTTTACAGTGTGGGGAGAAAAGTTCTTCCGACCAGCGGCGTACACTTTCCATTTTCCCGGGGGGTTGGGGGTGGGGGGGGGGGGGGGGGGGGGGGGGGGGGGGGGCAGGCTGAGAAGTTCTCCGGGGGCGGGGGGGGGGGGGGTGCTCCGCGTTACCTTTACGTCAGAACTGCAGATTGAAGCTAACGAAAGTACGCTGGGATTCCATTTTCCATGTATTTTGTCAATAAGCAACGTGGCGTTATTTTGTTTACATGCCACTACTAGAAGCTCGTTACATGGCACGTACGCTCTCGGTAAGGATCATGGTCCGGGGGAGGGGGGTGGGGGGGCACGAGCCCCGATGCCCCCTTCCTCCTCTCCTCCCCCCCCCCCCCGAAGTCTACGCCTATGCTTCCGACGTCTGCATCTCATTATGGGCGGCCCCGAATCGAGCGAATCGAGCTCAATAAGGCTTAACGTGGAGGATGCCACGTGTATTGTACGGTGCGAGAAAAGCAGCAAATAAAGCGTGAGAGGAGCTATAGAGCGTTTATTTCCGAAGCCAGCTTCCCCCCGCAGGCAAAGAGACTTCCGTTTCAAAAGCAGTTACTTAGTCTTCTCGTCGTCAGCACTGCGATGTTCAACGGAGGCAACCGTTACCCAGTTACTCACGCACTTTACGTCTTACCGTTTTGCTATGGCTCGAGCTACAATTCTTTCATCAGCACAGCACATCACGGAGGAGTGGCAACCATTCGCAAAGCCCAAAGCCGCTCTCGAAAAGAAATTTCGAAGCAGCCTGCTTGGCTCATTGTTGCACGATAACCAGAAATTATTGCGTCGCGAAGCGAGAACGAAAAGTAAATCGCTCGCCACCAGAGAGTAGGATTAAGCAGAGTAATTTCAAGTAGCTAGGCTACGTGGCGCTAGTTACCGCCCAATTCAT